>JARCZZ010025720.1:0-16669 GCA_030323915.1 Brotogeris chrysoptera
ATTACCCCTTGTCCTCTCACTACAGTCCCTTATGAAGAGTCCCTCCCCAGCATCCCTATAGGCCCCCTTCAGATACTCAAAGGCTGCTCTGAGGTCTCCACACAGCCTTCTCTTCCCCAGGCTGAACAGCCCCAACTTTCTGAGCTTACCAATATGTTTTTTCTTCTTTAAAACATGGCTTCTTATCTTGTGATGACAATCATGGAGCTAATGCTGCCCATTGTAGCCTTCTCTCTAAAAACCCCAAAGATCCTGAACTCCAGCTCAGTACAAAACAACAAACAGACCCATAATGATGGCACCAGCTTAAGGACCAGAATATCAGCCTACAAACTGAGGTCCAGACCTGCAGGTCCATTTGCCAGATAGAGGCCTAGACTAAAGAGCGACATCCCTACCCCAAAGCTCAGGCAAGGAATAAAGGCCCCCAAGAAGAGTTTAAATATGCTCCAGGACCCATGGATGTGGGTTGGAGCCTCCAGGTGTGGCTGGTCAGGGCTATTAAGGCCAATTAGTGCCTTTAAAGCCCTGTCAGGTGTCAATTGCCCTGTTATTCACACCTGTGGGAAGAACTGTGGGAGTGTTAGTAAAGAAAAGATGTTAATATTTTTCCCAAGAAAGTGAGTTTGGGAGGTTCCCCTGTTGCCAGCCCCACTGTGTGGCTGTTGAACCTCTTGATCTGGAGTGGGCAGGGCAGATGAAATCACCTCCTGCATGTCTTGTTACAAACTACTCACTCCTCCGAAGCCAACTGTGCAGAGAGCTTCCAAAACTCCATTTGATTTTTGACATGTCTGGGTTTTGTAGAGGAAGGAAAATAGAATCTGTAACTCTGGCACAGGCCAGGGAGCCCCTTTGGACGTGTCTGCTTGCAGGGGTCCAAAAGGTGCCCAAAGCTGTGTGCATCACCCTGAGGCTGCTTTTCTACTGCTCATTGTTACATCCTGGCTGTTAGCTCAGCACCTACAAACTGTACGTCTTTTATTAGTGAGAGCTTGTTCCCAGGGACAGCAAGTGTCTCACAGGGGGATAAAATCTCAGTATGACACAAGGAAATAATCTTGGGGGCAAAGAGGTGAATAGGCACGGGGGAGGTGGGAAGTTGGGAAAGTGGAAGCCCACTGCAGCTGCCTGCCACAGCTCCCCTTCTCTAGGGATATCTTTGCTTCTTAACAGTAAGTTACCAAAGCCTGAACACCAAGATCAACTTAGTATAGCTCATTATATAGCTATATATAGCTCATGATCACATCTTTCCCATGCAAAGGGCAAGATACGTGGCTGAAATATCCACGCTCTTTTTCCGGGATATTTCAAGCAACAATATGTAGTTGGACTTCCAGGTCCTTTGGGTCAAAGTACACCTCTGCGGTATGACAAAGTCACAGCTCCTGTTTAATCTCATTGGGTTTTCTGCCTCATTCTCCTGTGACGTGTCTGCTCACACAGCTCCAGGCAGCAGGAAGAGGATGGCCCCAAGGGAACCACCTGGCACCAGCTTGTCCAGTGACCATCCTCTCTCGCAGGTACCAGGCCTGGTTTTGCAGTCCTGTTTCCTTGTTGCTGTTTGCTGGAGGGCTCACATGGGAGAGGACGGCTGTCCTGGCAAGGTTTGTTGGGCAGGAGCAGGGAGGTGCAGGCTGTGACATGAGGGCCCCCCAACTTGGGAGCACCCAGGAGAGCTTCCTGGGTGGAACAGACTTTGCAGAGCCCAGGTTGGCAGAGGTGAGGTTGTTAAACACCAAATACCACCTGCAGCAAGGAGGAGCAGTGATTTTCATCGTCTCCATTAACAGCTCCCCCCACACCTGCTGCAGTCACTGGGCACAGTCAGGGCAGTGCTGCAGTCCCAGCTTGGGAGGGGGGACAACACAATCCTGCTCCAAACCAGCCCCTCTTCATAGAACCCCAGACTGGTTTGGGTTGAAGGGACCATAAAGCTCATCCAATTCCAATCCCCTGCCATGGGCAGGGACACCTTCCACTAGAGCAGTTTCCTTTATGGTGACCTTGCTCCTGTGCCAGTGGGGCTTTGAGATCTCTACTTGCCAGACATTTCCCAGGGACACTGCAGAAGGGCAATGACCAGGGATCATCAGAGGCTCATCAGAGCAGGATCATCAGGGGTTTGTCCCCTCACCCATTTGTCCCCTGGGCTCAGTCCCACAGTGCAGTTACACTGATGACAAGTTCCCGTCCTCTTGGCACTGGTAAAGGCCACATCCCTTACCCTATGGTCCATGGTTTCCATCTACACTATATAGGGACCAAAAGGGATTCTGTTTTCTTCCTGGAGTTTGGGAGAACCCCACAGAGGGTTGGAGCGAAGGATCACACACATGGTCCATCCTTGGTATACACAAGGGTTTGTGCATTGAGAGCTCGTCATCTCTGGGACATCAGCCTTCAGCGAGGTGCTCTGGATCTGGCCCCAGGCAGGGGCTCTGGCATGGTCAGGTCCCACCAGAGCAAAGCAGGGGTCTGGGGCCCTTCCAGGGAGGAGGATTTACTACCTCCTTGTAGTTATGCCAGCAAAAGGCCAAAAGCAAACCTGTTTGATCTCCATTCACAGGTCAGTTCAGAGCTGCCTGGACCATTTCTCTGAGCAGCTGAATGCTCCCGACTTTCATGTTTTGTGTTTTTTCATGCTGGTTCCCAGCCCTGAGATAATGTCCTGGAAGGAGAAGTCCATGAGTTCACCCTCATGTTTCATCCAGCGCTTGGACCACCTTGTGTTGACTGTGGAGAGCATTGAGGACACTGTGGCCTTTTATTCCAAAGTCCTGGGCATGGAGGTAGTGACTTTCAAGGTAACGTGGGACACAGGCTTGGCTTGGGTCTAGAGGAGCTGCAGTTCTGGGCCGGTGCCTGGGCTTTGTGGATCTCTGACAGGTTCTTTGAGGCACATTCTTGTGCTGGGGATGGATGTTCAGAGTTAGCAGGACTACATTCAGGTCCCTGGCACTTTTAGGACTACACAGGTGAGTGGATGCTGAAGGCTTCCAGCTCAGGAAGTCTCACTGCACTTTGGTTCTTTTCTCTGGGGACAGGGAACTCGCAAAGCTTTACGTTTTGGCAACCAGAAGTTTAACCTTCACGAGGCTGGGAAGGAGTTTGAACCAAAGGCTCGGTGCCCCATCCCTGGCTCTGCAGATCTCTGCCTTATCACAGAGGTACCTCTGGACCAGCTGCAGGATCATCTGAAGGTGAAGAAGGCACAGAGAGTCCGCAGTGAGACCTTGGGAGACAGGAAGCCAGAGCTTCCCAAGTGACACTTTGAGGGTCTCTGTGTTGGGGAATGTCAGAATTGTCAGCTCATGTTTTCAAGGCTGGGGGAAGAGTGACCTTAAGCATTAAATCTCTGTTCTTTGTCTCTTCCCAGGCCTGTGGGGTGGTTATTGAAGAAGGTCCCGTGGCCAGAACTGGTGCCATGGGTCCAATAACATCCATCTACTTCCGAGACCCTGATGAGAACCTGATCGAGGTTTCCAGGTACTGCCCAGATGTGACTGCAGCCCATGGAGGAGAATCCTGACCACAGCCTGTTTTGTGCCTGCATCCAAGCAGTCTGCAGGATGCAGAGCCCCGGCTTTTGGTGGCCAGTTTAGAGGCTCAAGCTTTTATTTTGCAAATCTAGGACAAGGCTCAAGTTAATTATTTTAAAAGCAACCTCTCAATCATTTAAAAAGCATAAAACAATAAGGAAGGACTTGGGGGTTTTCAAGGAGAGCAGTTCCCCAGCTGGCCACACTGAGGTAGCAATGTTATCATCACTGCCGGAAAGCAGAGAGGCCTCTTCTGACCTCTACAGCCAAAATCCTCTCTAAAATTGAAATAATCCCTGAACTGTGCTATTTTGGGGTTTTTTTCTGCTGGCATTTCGCGGGAAACCCAAATTCCTCCATGCAAAAGTGCAAGCCCCTGAGAACTGCGGAGCTGCGGATGATCACAGATGGGGCCGAGGGTTCTCCCAGCTCCAGCTGAGCCACTGTGGGAGCCAAGGACAAGAGCTGCCCTGGGAGGAAGCCGCAGACATCTCACAGCGTTATCCTGAGAACGGGGACCTGGGAGGACCCCCGGAGGGACCCCGGCACAGCGGAGCCCGCGCGGTCCTAGAGCCCGCGCCCCTCGCGGCGGCTGCTCTCCAGGGTGCTGAGCGCGGCGGCGGCCGGCTCCGCCAGGGCACACTGCGGGCGGGTCCTGCCCATGGGGGAGGTCCTGCCCATGGTAGGTCCTGAGCAAGAGTGGGACCTGCCTACGGGACCCCACGGGTGGGCCCTGCCCACGGGAAAGGGCTGATGGTGGCCTCCTGCTCCCACCAGCCCTTCTACATCTTCCCCCCACTCTCCATTGGACCAGGCTTCTCCCCGGCCAAGTGCTTGTGCCAGCAGAGCCCTATTAATTTCTGGTGTGGGACTGTAGTTATTGATTGATTGCCAACACGGATCCTGCCTGTCTCTGCCCTGAGAGTGTCCTTTCAGGCACTGAGCTTGCTACCATAAATAAGTTTGCGGAGAAATGTGTCCTTTTCTTAATTTTAAGTGTCATTTTTCTTGGAACAGCAGTAAAGAGAAGGAAAATGGCTCTTTTCTTATTCAGCCTGAGAGAAGTCAGGGATTTCGGTAGCACCATATTAATCGCTGAACACCTTCAGAGTCATAAAAGCTGATCCGTAATTTTCATATGTCATTTGTTTCCTTGGCTATTCTAAGGTCTTGCTTCCCTTGTCAGGGGTTTGGGCCTCTGAATTAGTTAAGAATATGAAACATTTGTTGTATGAAAGTGAAAACAACAAATGAGGCACTTTCCTGGACTGGGATACTGGAGGTGTTTTCAGGTTTCTTGGCTTTTAGAGGAAATACAATGAAAGAAAAAAAACCTTGGCTATACCTTTGGGTCCTCTGGAAAAGCTTCTTACTGCTTCAACTGATAAGGGGCCTGATAAAAGGGAAGTTGAGCCCTACCAGCCTTCCTGTGCCTTCCCTTCCTGATTTTACACAGTGTCTGCTGAAAGGTGTCAGGATTATACCTGATGGGACAGCCAAGGTGTGAGTGAGGTTTCTGGATCATGGGAATGAAATGCAGCCTGAAATCCAGCTGAAAAGCTGGTAAAAGGTGTGACTCCAACCAAGGGAAACCAGAAGCTTGTCATGGAAACCTGACAAATATTTGAAATCTGTTGCTTAGTGGGAAAACAGTTTGTAACTTCTCTTTGTTGAGAGATCATGCTTAACCACAGCCAGGCTTTGCTGCCTATGGGCTATTGTCCTCACCAGGAAAAACAGCCTGCAGGGCTTAATGTAAATATACGAGTCTGGGGAAATCCCTGGCCGCAGGCCAGCCTTCTAGCTAGCCTCTGCTGGGTTCCCCATCTACTGGAAAAGCCTCTGTTCTGAATATGTTCAGATTAAAACAGAAAACCTGATGGTCCACATAATGAAGCATTAAATCTTCACGCAGAAAATAAGTTTACTTCAGTTCTTTATTCAGAAGGATTCAGTGGGAATATGAAGGACAGTATGAGAGAGGGGATTTACAGGTGCGCAAACGGTTCTGCTCTGACTGGGAAGTTCTCTGCAAAGACCGCTACCGGCAAGCTGAAAAGGAACCAGCCCACATGCCTTTTTGCTTGTCTAGTCCCATCTCTCTCTGTCTTGCTGAAGGCACCTTCACTTCTGCAATGGATTCTGCACCTATATCATGATTGGAGACTAGCCCTTTGGATCAGCAGTCACAGTATCTGTTTCACGTACAGGGGATTATTGCACAGTTCTTCATCTCACTGCTCACAAAGAAGGGTCAGAAGCCTTTTGGTTAACAGCTGCACAGGATCACAAGTACCGATCTCATCCCAGCTGGAAAGATGAGTTAAGGACTGAGTCTCATTGAACTTTCCCTCCTCTAAGGGGAGAGAAACAGGAATTTCCCAATGTAAATCATGGTGTGTATGTGCGCAGGTCACCATCCAGAGGGGCCCATCTCTGCAGAGACTATAAAGACCACCTCTGGTGAGCCAGCTCTGAGTAGGGCAAAGCTGGGAGGGATGCTGTGGCAGAGCCCAAGGACTGTCAGAGATCACCTTGCAGGAGGCATAGGATCAGGTGTAGGAGTGGTGTAGGGCTCCTCACCTTCCAACTGCCTTCCTTTCAGAAAAGAAATACAGGTTTTAAAGTTCTTTGAACCATCCCTTGTACACAGAGAAGTGAAAACCATTTCCCCAGTACTGGAGAAATGGAAGGCTTTTTCTGGAAAAGGAAATAATCCATCTCTGCCTGAGGGTTTTGCAGGCGGGGCTGTTTACAGTAACTGATAGGTTTTGCAGCTGGCCAGCATGACTAACTAACCATGATCACAAAAGTGCCCAGAAGAGCACTAAGAAAAGCCCACAGCTTGCAGCTGAGCTTCCTCTCCTTCCCAGACTCAGCAGTCAGGCATCCTGCACAGAAAAGCTTGGAATGCAGCTTAAAAAAAGATCTAGACACAGTTCCTTCTGGGGAACCGGCTTCCAGGTGACACCCCAGGATTCTCACAGATTTCCATGGGAGTTTTGTTATTTATGGTGGCCTTGCAGCCAACTATGTGTTGAAATTCAGTCTGTGTCCAAATCACTGACACAGGCACACCTCCTGCCTTGTGGGCTCCTTTGGTATTAAAGTGTCTACTTTGACTTCAAGGGGTGGAATTTTCCTGTCATTGGAAAAACAAGAGTAAAGCACCAATGAAGAAGAGGAATCAGAGTTTCACTGGGAGAAGCCCCGTATCAAAACCCCGCTTGCTGTTCCCTCACAGGCTGGAGGCCAGCTGGGAGCTGTCTGACAGGTTCTCCAGGTTGTCTACCGTAGTGATGATGGTTTCTATTTTTTCTTCTGGAAGCACATGGGAGGCGTTGGAGCGAAACTTCTTCAGGAGCGATTCTTTGCTCAGAGGCTTCCTCCAGTGCCCATAGAAAGTGTCACATTTGCCTGTGAGGACGTCCCCGCTGTGCAGGAGCAGTGCCACCTCTCCATACATCTTGTCAAAGTTGGCCACATTATCTTCAGGGTGCTCCACCACCACTTTGTCCAGCAGCTCCCTCAGCTCCTGCCGCTGGATGCTGCTCTCTGCGAAGGAGCTCAGGCCCACTTCCCCATCCAACAGTGCAGTACAGGCATTGAATTGGAAGGAGTGTCTAGCCTGGTGTTCAGAGCTGGGGAAAGGCCGATTGATGTACTTTGACACTGGGATCTTCAGCACAATGGTGCGGATCAAAGAGGGAGAGAAGGACCCTGCGTAGTTGATGAAGAGGTTCCGAACAGACAAGGCAGCATCCACCACCCAGTGCATCCCCAGGTGGGCTGGAAATCTCTTGAAAGCAATATCCTGCTTCTCTAAGAGAAACTCATGGTGGTCATTTGGTGTGGAGAGTGGTTTGGGTTGATAGACACTGTAGAAAGCACTGAATCCGGAGCAACCAGGGATATCATCCAGAATCAAGGGGTTGGCTTCCATCCCTCGGGCAGCCAGCAGTGCTGCTTCGAAGCCCAGGCGGGTGGCATTTCCAATGTGCAATGGCTTGGCTTGGGTGGCAGCATTGGCCAGGGGTGCCCCTGCAAGCGATGCGGCAATGCCTAAAGCGTGTGTGCACTGGGCCGTGCTGAGAGACAGCAGTTTTGCTGTGGCTGCAGCACTGCCCATGGTACCGACCACCGAGGGAGGGTGGAACCTGCAGATATGGGGGGAAATGCAGATATGAGCATCCTGCCTGCATGGCACAGGGAACACCCAGGAACTTCATCCACCAGACCTGACTGGGACTGGGATGAACTGCCAGTTACCCTCATGGCTCTGGTGCCAGTGGGATTTACCTAACTCAAAATGTAGCCGTCTGTAAACTGTCTTCTTGAAACTTCACTGGGGACAACAGAGCGAGCTCAGCATCTCCATTTATAGTTTTCCTTAAGAGTAGGTGGCATGGCTTGTGTCCATACACCCAGACTTTTTTCCCCCAGACAGATCAAGTGGCCTCATCTACCATGCTCAATGGTAACAACTCCTGGTCGATGCCATCCCTTGGACCGCACCAGGGCACTGCCTGGGACTGTGGCCACAATTAATCTGTCTGCATGGCTGTGGACACTTCCTGTCCCGTGCTCTTGCCCTTGCCGGTTTAGGTGATAACACTGCAGACTCAGTGCTAGTCCTGTTGATGGTTAATTTTGAGGGAAGATCACTGGAGGTCACCAAATGAGTATGTGGCTCCTCATCAGCTTGGGGAGAAGTGGCATTTGGCTCTCAGTAGGTCTTTGCCCTGATCCTGAGTACAGTTGGACTTAAACTAATGTTTTGAAACCCTGAGTAGTACTGTTAACACTCACCAATCCTCTTCCTACTTGGTGAAAAAAAGGAGGTTTACCTTTTAGGAATGTTGTGAGCCTCAGTGGAGAAATGCATGAGCCTTCCTTGCACTTCCAGGCCCACATTAAATGCCAGCAGGAAATCCATGCCATTGGGTTTGGTGCTTGGAGGTAGCATCTGGGAAGCTGCCAGAAGAGCTGGCAGCACAGCCCCTGATGGATGAGTAGCAGGGTGCCAGGTATCATCAAAGTCCATGGAGTGAGTCTGCCAGAGAAATGGAGATAAGGACATGCGGGGGGGGGGGGGGGGGCTGGAAACCGAGGAAGTTACAGGTCTTTGCTAATGAAGCTGCATCTGTAAAGGCATCCACCCAGTAGCTTCCATAGAATCATAGACTGGTTTGGGGAGGACCTTAATGCTCATCTAGTTCCAAACCCCTGCTTCCTGTAATCCTAACTGGTGTCTCTGAAGGCCCCACAGAGCAGACCTGCTCCTGGAAGAGCTTGCCTTACCGCAACTCCATTGATGAATGCAGCCAGCGTGGGGGAGAGCTTTACTCCTGGCTTGCCATAGACAGAGCTCACAGCAACTGAAGAGTACAGCTCCTGTGAAAGGGAGGGTGATTCAGGTGAGGACCTTGAGTGAAGTAGTGATTGTGATACCAGAACACTCCTCCATTGCAAGGCAAAAGTCCCGTGTCAGCCATTAAATCAGGACTTGGATGTGGTGGCGGTGTCAGGACCACAATAACTACCTGGGAATATGGGACCATTCCTACCCGGCAGTACTGCAGAGCAATGTCAAACACGTGCGTTGTGCTACCCACGAGGCCAACCCCGATGCTGTCGAGGATCATCCTCTTGCTTCTGTGACGGACAGTCTTGGACAAGTGCTCAGGTCGAACTGCATGGATGAAGGAGGCAAAGCTGCTGGTCACTGTCTCCTCTGGAGCACTCCTGGCCACCACTGCAGCACCAAGAGAGAGGAGAGAGGACAAAGAAGTGTGAGCCAGGTACTGATGGCCCACATGTGGTCAGTACAAATTATGTCCCTTTATCTGGAGAACAGGCAGAGCAGAAGCCCTGCTACATTACCAGTGTAGGACTACACCCAAAGCCTGGATTTATCCAGTAGTTGGGTCCTACAAGTCGCTGAGGTGTCTTGGCTAAGCCACAAAGCTCTCAAGCCCTATGCACTCAAAAGGGTGCTAGTGCTTAAACCGAGACTTTCTGTGTTCTTTTATAGTTGAGGTCAGCATATCAGAGGATCCAGCATATGCTTCAGATGGAGATTAAACCAAAGATCTCCTGAGAAGAAAAGCTTACCCAGTCTCTGAGAACATCTTTGCTGGCAGAGAAAAGGCAACAACATATCAAGCTTCCCAAGGCAAAGTTGGTGCCTGTATTTGTGACCTGAAAGGCAGAGCTGGGCAGACAGCACAAACTCCTGGCACTTTTGGGTTTGGAAGTCACCATTTCCAAATCTTTGGCGGCATTAAAATTCAGTGGAAAATACCCAGTTTGGGACCAAATGGTTTTGATGAATTTGTAATTCATAGAATGATAATTCTAATACCCATTACAGTTTATAAGATAATTTTGAGAGTGCACGAGAGCAGAAAAAATGATAAAATTCTATATAGCTAACATATGCATGATTGCAAATCCACATAGAGATATGCATGTTGGGGGAATACAGACACATGCACACAGATCAAAGCCAGCATTCATGTCCAAATGAAAACTGATGACATGAAAAAGTCAGGATGAGTGAAGCAACCAAATAAAAACACTTTGCTTCAACATCTTACAGGAAACCTCATGAGAATCAGCAGATGATGACACTTCATTTTTCAACCAGAAAACATCCCAATTAAAAAAAAATGACCATTCCCTAATTTCAGTAGCTTGTATTCATCCTTAAATGTCATGCCTACTGACTCACAGTTTGCTTGCAAGTGTATTTGGACTCACCTAGAGCCTCAGAGCCTAAAATCCATTTGTAAACACAGCTGAGAATGTCATCATGGCTGTGACTCACAGGGATAACATTCCCTCCTTGCAGCAGCTCCATGAAATACATTGCTATAGGAATCTGTAACACTCAGCACTTTGGAAAAGCTTCTGTTGACATAAATCTGTGTCCTCTCTGTGTACCCAGAGCATCCTCAGTGGCCCACAAACCGCCGCCCTCAAGGAGAAGGAACAAACTAGACTGGAGAGGCTGGAGGAAACTTTGCTTGAATCACACCACAGCCATAAAATCTGGATTGCTTCCTTCCCATCATCAAAGGCTCTTTGTCACTTCAGTAGGCAGAGATACTTTTTTAACCCTTCCATTAAAAGCATTTCATGACTCCAGTGTTTCTGTCTGGGTACAGTAATGGTGCTGCAGAACTTCATTAAAACCCAAAAATGCTCCATCCAAGATCAAATAGATCTGTGTGGATTATTATTAATCCTCTTTTCTCAAGTGTTGATTAAGCAGAATTCATTGTATTTATTATATTAATAACACATTTTTAAATCACTTAATAGACAGATTTATGATAGACCAAGTGGCTACACAGCAAAGTCCTGCTTAATCTGCCTGAAGCGAGAAGCTGTAGCTGTGCAGAATTTCCTCTGCTGTGAGACACAGGGAATGACCCCTGAATCCCTTCAAGCAGTGCTAATAGCAAGATCAGATGTAATAAAGAAGCGGTGACAGCCGGGGGAGTTAAGGATCTGAGCAAGCCTATGACAGCTCCAACTTAAATATCTCACATTTATGGTCAGAGTAAGAATTTGGAAAGTCTGGTTCTAAATCAGTTAAAGTTTATGGTTCAGCACCGGATTAACAATCAGCATTTTTATCATTTATTACTTTTCCCCTTGTTCTTTAGCAACCGTGGGCAATAATCACACCAAGACCCCCCAAACACATTTATCTTCCAAGGATTTGAGCAGTTTATCTCAGTGTGCGCAGCCCAGAACCTTTCTTTTTTAAAGCAGTAGCATGGTTATTTGGATGCTCTTTAAAAAAGGACAGGGAATGCTGTTCTGCAGAGAGGTACAAACCGTGAGCAGCAGTTTTGTGAACTTGCCGGGAGCTTGCCAAGAACTTCTGGGATATCTAAAGACAGAGAAAGAGCATTTGTTACCAAAGCCGCTTGAACTCCTTCAGAGCCACTTTACTCTGGCTGTGCCTCTAACATGGCACTGTGAGACACTCACAGATCAAACAGGCGGATAAAACTGGCTGCATAGTTAAAGGAGAAAAACATTTTCCAACGCTCAGTCCAGCAAGGATGCCAAGACGAGCCAGGGAAATAAAGCAGTACAGTAGAAGGGGCAGCACAGCCTTTGCAGACCTACCATGGAATCCCATTCCGGCTGCGAGCAGCACAAGCTCAGAGTGGACACAAGGAGTAAAAAAACCACACAACACCTCCCAGCAACAACAACCCCCCTGCCACGGCACCTTATAAACCCATGTGGGATGCATAAAAAGGAACAGGCATGAAAGGAACAGGTTAGTAACTGTAAATAAAGTGTCTGTGAAAACCTTCTGATTTTGTTAGTATTGGGGCAGGCTCCCACTTCATGTCACGGCAATTATGACCAGTTGAGGAACTGCCCAGAAAACGACATTGCCTCTTTAAAGTGAAGAAGGAAAGATCAGAGATGGATAGGTTTTGCACGTGAAATAGTAGTTACCTGTAAGGTTAAGTAGACCATGCTTGCTGGTGGCTGTCTACCACTGCCTAGTGCCCAGCTCTGTGCTGCGCTATTCGAGGGATGGGAGAGGTGTCTGTCTGAAAGGTGCTTTGGTGTCAGGGTTTATATATGCTTCTGAAAGGCAATTTGCTTTTTGTTTTTTTGCAAATGAATTTCAAGTGTGATGACATCAGCCTCTGGGGACGGAGAGGGTGGGGGGAATAAATGAGGAGGGGTGGTTTTTCTCTGCTGAACACAAGGGAAACCCCCCCCTGGTTTCAGGAAATAAAAAAGATTTAGGACAATAACTGACAAAGTTCAAGGAAATTCCTGTCTCCAAATCCTACAGGTGCCAGTATGTGAAGCAACTGGCCCCAGGCTCCTCCTACAGAGGAGGACTATAAAACGGGTACTGACCAGGAAATGAGAGGGACAAGAGCATCCTCCCATTGAGCTGAAGTGTCACCAAACCAGGTAATCCAAGATGCAGAGGGAGAAGCGAGGCATTGGTGGTTTTCTTTGGTGCTTTTCTTGAATACATTCAGTGTTTTGTCATTTGGCTGAATCTTTTCATAGCTCTCCTCCTTCTAAATAGTCAGCTCTGTGATGCTGCCTGCCATGGGCTATGGGTACACTGAAGGGTTAGGGCAGAGGTGGATGCTGCTGCTGCCAGATGTTGGGACTTTTCATTCCCAAATGAATGTTTGGACTTCGGGGGGATGCCATGGCTCTTTGTTTGGTCCAAGAGTGAAACCTGGGGACATTTAACATGCTGCAGGTTCTTCTGTACAGAATAGCAGCCTGGTGTGGTACACCTTGCATTTAAAACCAGAATCTTCGACTAAATACTAAGGCAGATCCTTGATCGCTGTGGATGTAGCAATGCACCTCAGGCAGCTTTGTGCTGGATTTCACCAGAGGAGAGTCAGGGTTGGGGTATTTAACCCAGCTGCATGGCATTGTTGTGCACTGTTAATCTTGCTATGTGCTTAGCCAGAAAGAACTGCATTTCATTCTCTTAGCATGTTTATCTGGAGAGAAGCAGTGTTTCCTCTGAGCTGTGTAAACAGTTGTTATCGTTAATAAGGTGGGGTGGAAAACTAATAGCAAAATGCCACGTGGGAATAAGCATCTGATAAATGTAACATATTGGTACTTATATGTGTGTCCCATGGCATGCTAAGCTTTGTTCCAACCTTCTTTGGAGGCGACGTCCACACATCAGAATATTCCCATTAGTATAAGTCAAGGTGAAGCACAAATGACAGTGCAAAGCAGATGCACACAGCAGTGTCTGCAAAGCCCAAGTATAGCAGTGAGGTGGAAGAGGGGTGCAGAGGAGAGTGACCTATTCTGGAAAGGGAGTTATTGCAAGAAAGGCAAGAAAAAGGTGATCAGAGGCTGCAGCGAGGGGCCCACATGGGGCATGGCTCATGCTGAGGGGACAAGAGCCAGGATGGAAGGAGGATCTCACAAGCCATTTCTGCAAACCCCAAGCTGATGAATGTCAGGGGCAAGCAGGAAAAAGGAAAGAAGGTGGAGGAGGTTGGGTGAGGAAAAGAATGGCTTTGGCTTTGCCCTTGCTGCATGAGGGTTTTGTGCAAAAAAAGGATCACACCGAGCTGCCCCATCATCCACCAGAACCAGCTCTGCCAGGCCTGGCAGTGCCCCAGCTCTCCAGGTGCCTCCTCACTGTGAGGACATCTCCATCCTTGTGGTTTCCTGGACAGTGGCTGTGCTGGCTGGTACCCTATGTCTGCAGAGAGCTGCTAACCCCACATGGTGGAAAGAGATCTCCCCTTTGCTCCTCTGCCTCCACACTGCCCTGTGTTGCTTGCAGAATAACCAAAGAGCTGCTTTGCATCAGTCTCAGCTGAGGACACCCAGCTTGCAGGATTGAGGGCAAAGGAAAGGCTTGGTGGGAGATGCCGCCTTGCTGTGTTTCATGGAGCAGAGAGGTGTCACACTCGGTTTTCTCTAGTGTGTGTAGAGAAACAGGTCCTTCCAAAGTGCCAGAGGCAGCAGGTATGCAAAACAGATAGTGACAGCAGCAGTGAGGGGTTTTGTCCTATGGACAAACAAGGCTTTGAACAGAAAACACCTGTTTCCATGCAGAAGCCTCATTTCTTGCTGCAGCCCACAGCATCACTAGTGCTGCTCCCCCTGAGACAACAAAGGGAGGGGATTTGTTATTTGATGTGTCTTTATGCTGCATGAGATAGAGGGGGAAGCAATGCACAGTTTGTGTTTGCAGAGCATGAGGGATGCCGTGGGTAGGTCAGCAGCAGTTTCCAACCTCAAGCCCTTCTCCTCCCAAGTGAAGTTCCTTCATTCTCCTTTTCCATATCTTGGTCTAAATCCTCTCACGTCCTCTCCCTTTACACCTCTGTAGCATGATATGGCATATTCTCAGACATCCTATGAAAGGTTGCACTGCAAGAAGAGAGAAACATCCCTATGAGTTGTGTCTCTACATCCTTCACAGAACCAAGCTGTATATTGCAGGCTCTAAAACTACTAGTTATGCAGGAACTGCCAATATGAGCATTGGCGAATTGAAAAGCACTTCTGCAAGCCAGGCAGACACCTGGCCAGCCCATCTTCCTCCAGAAACCCATCTCATCCTCCTCCAGATACTGACTCAAAATAGGGGCTTGTTGCAGCATACCTAGAAAGCCACTGGCTGAACTATTTCAGAGCAAAACATCTGGAGGAACTAAAGATCGTGGCCTGCCTCCAAATATAACCATGTAAACCAAATGGCTTCTTTATACCTGAATGCCATTTGGCATGACAACATCATGGACAGCACAGGTACTGCTCAGCTCTTCCTAAGGTGCACCCTTAGGGCCTTCCTCAGGTCAGTACTTTATACAGGTGCTTGTGCCTCCTGCAGAGCTGTGGTTTGGTGCATATCTCTGAATCAAAAAAATCTAAAGATTAGCACAATCAAATAATTGAATTAATTAATTGCCCCCCCCCCCAAGGCTCACTTGATAGTTTTTTACCATTTCCACATTTCATGAAGTTTAAGTCACCGAATCAGTTCACAGCTATTAGGAGTCAATTTATCCTTCATTCCTCATTCTGGAGAAAATCACATCCTTCAGAATCAATGGAGAGAAGGAAAACATGGGGGTTTAGTGAAACAGAAGAGTGCAGAGGCCTGTGATGTTTGCAAACTATACATCTGCTGATGAATAGTATATGTTTAAGAGCAGACACTGGGATTTGGGTTGATAATATTGACAAAACTCTTTCTTCTCTGGGTGGTGCTCCTCCACTCCTCACTTCCCATGTCAATAGTAGTTCTGCATGCTTCCCTTGCTTTCCAAAAGGCTTTTTGGAATGGCTGAGAACAGACTACATCACTTTCTCCTTTTCCAGCTCCTTTAGGTCATCTGGTGTGCCAAAAATACCAAAATAACAACAACGGTGCTGTTTTATTTTCATCTTTGTTTCCTAACAAAAACCTCCAGAGAGAAAACTCCAGCTCATGGTACCCAGGAGTGCAGAGGAATGGAAATGTGGGGGCTGCCTGCAAATAGACGAGTTAATGGTAGAAATATGAAGGGTTTGAAAATAAACTGTTTAGTCACTGGGGTTTCAAGAAAGGGATGGAGCTGGAAAATTCCATCTGGAAGGGAGACTGTGTATGTGTGCGTCGTGCCTGCCTGTTTGTCTGTAACAGTGGATAAGAAACGTCCTGGAATGGCTCAAAAATACCTTGTGGGTTTTGTCTGAGTGTTTGTTCATTTGTGTTAGGCTATTCATTGCTCTCCATCTCCAGCAGCTTGGAGGAGAGGGGACAGGAACCATCACCAACACCTGCAGCGCTTTGGGGCACCTAAACATGTTTTTGCCAGAAATCCTTGTAGCCTAAATAGGTTGTGTGTGTTTTTTCTGGATAGGACTCCGGAAAGTAGACACCTAAAGCTCTGCTTTGAATCGAGCCTTTGTCTGGAGCAACGAGTGGGGAGGCACGATGGAAACACCTGAGCCTGTCACCAGTTCCTCCCTGCTTAGAGCGGGGGCACGGTTCTGAAGGTTGGACGAGCGCCCACGCCGAGGCAGCCCTGGTCTAGACGCCGGGGACAGTGAGGTGGTGGGGTGACCGCTGGCGCTCCTGTTGTGTCTGCAAGGGCCATGACGAGCACCGTGGGTTTCGCCGCTGTCTTCTACAGCGAGCCGGCAGTGCTGGGGCTCCTGGCAAATGTGGTCAGCGCCTTCCTCCTCTGCCTGCAGAACCTCACTGTGGTGCACACCGGCATCAAGCCACAGGGAGCAGAGGACATCCTCTCAGGTGGGTGATGATGCTCATGGGGGATGCCAGGGGCGTTGCTCAGAGGTGAACTTGGCCTGAGAGCACTACTTCATAGTATTGGACCATAGGCATTGTGTATATTAGCAGAAAGACCCAGTTTCACTTCCACTACACACACACGTACATACATGCTGCGTATTGAATTGATTCATAGAATCCCAGACTTGTTTGGGTTGGAAGGGACCTTAAAGCTCATCCAGTTCCAACCCCTGCCACGGGCAGGGACACCTTCCACGAGAGCAGGTTGCTCCAAGCCCTGTGTCCAACCTGGCCTTGAACACTGCCAGGGATGGGGCAGCCACAGCTTCTCTGG
>JARCZZ010025721.1:1117-13572 GCA_030323915.1 Brotogeris chrysoptera
GCTTAATCAGTTCGTTAACACCACAGACATAATAATCATCCCATCCTCCTACTTATCAGTTAGTTTAACTGCAGCCTATCCTGGGCCCCTGGCTTTCCAGATATTCCCTATCTTTACGTCCTGTTCTTCTAGCCTGTTTTTCTTACACTCATTTTGTACTAAGGTCATCAAGGCCTAAACTACGTCAACTACAGCAGTTTATCTTATACAAGGATTCTCAGCATGTTCTGTAGCTGTACTCTATATTTTTTTCTGTGTATCATGCATCTCAGTAATTTTCCATTATTGCTGTTACAAAGCCGTCAAACTTAACATTACTTAAAATTTATTCTAAAAGTTTATATATTTTATTTTGTAATTTTGTACCCCCCTGTCTCAACACTGGTCTATGCCTCTGTAACTTCAGTAGCTGAGGATGTTCCACTACTTTTCTCATAACTGCTGAGAGACAGGGAGCTATTGTTGATTACTGCAGGTGTCTGGATTCCCAAAGGCACTGGGACACACCCTGAGATGTCTCTGGGGACTTTGACGCTTGAGTGCTTCTGAAGATTTTGTTTACAAGGTCCTGAGACATTAGCATGATGATTCTGAGGGAGATCTAGAGTTTCATAGGTCTCTGATGGCTGGGAGAAGTCTTGAAAGCACCAAGTCTTCTCCAGTATTTGTATGGTGCCTAGGGCTGCAGCTATTGAAAATAAGTTTCAACAACCTGAATAAAATCAGGTAAAAGCTTGATTATCTTCAAGATCTAGGTGTTGATCTTGCTGATGTTCTGCTAGTATTTATAGCATTGATAGTCTTCCAGGATAGAAATTACCTGAATTCCTGTCACTCTTTTTTGATGTGTGGAAACAAACCCAACTCTTTCCATTTTTGGCTAATGTTTAAGGCGGCACTGCATTTCATCAGCTAAAATACTTTCCCTACCCAAGAATTTGGAAGCTGAATAGGGGAGCTATCAGCACCATCTCTGAAGGTATTTCTAGACTACAGGAGTTTTCAGCAGGACACCCTTCCAAGACCTTTTCAAAAATATAAGTTTATGAGAGTGCGGCTTGCCAAGAGTTCTAGGTGAATTACATTGATGTTCCCATCTTCCTAACTCCTGCTCTAATAGACGACTTAGTTCTGCCTTTGGCTATTTCAAAACATTAATCCAGAAAGTCATGGATATGTCTCTTCATAGATTTAATGTTGCATCCATCCAGATTGTTATGTTTGCTGATTCTGAAGAGCATCTAGTTGGTTGACACAGAACATTAGGAGGGGAGTAAGTATAAGCAAGTACTAGCTGTTGTTAGCCATGTGGGTTTCTGATTAAAGAACTAGAGTTTCCCAATTGGGACTCTGCATCATTTTTCTCTGTTTCTAGTTGTAACTGGATACTTTGATTCCAATCTAGCCCTGCTGGACTAAGGATTGAACATTGGAAAGTCTTCAGGACTGCAGCATATCTTACTTGTGATCAAACCAGAGAATATGGTCTCAAAATTGAGTTGCACATGGGGGTGTGGGGGGGCTTTTTGTTTTAGACATGGGAAATTGAAAGCAGAGAAAGACAGCAGTATGTCCCAGTTCATGCAGCAAGTCTTGTCTCTTGTTCTTAGCTCTTCAGTAAGCTGGATGTGTGTTGACAGACACTTCCAGACAAAAGAACTGGAGTAAGAACAGAGTAAAGTTGTATGCAACAAATGAATTACAAATTTGCCTGGACTTCACTTGAGCTAGAATTTTGCCTGGAGTGCTGTCTAATATGCCAAGTAAACAATTCGTGGCAATGTCACATTTTGATTTTTCTTTTATCTTCTATAATTTACTGCGTTGAAGGCCTTGTTGATGCAAGCTTTCTTCTAGCTGTCTAGAACTGAAAACACTGTTGAAGAAACTGCACATATCCCCACCTTGACAATCTTGCATGGGTTTTATGGACTGTACAACATCCACAGAGGCTGGTCCTACTTCAGCTAAACCCATCAAAAATGAAGTTTAACATTTGCAAATTTGGAATATCAAAAGGAAATAGAAGAGTAGAGAGTTGATGCAGAGTGCTCTGGAGGGTGGAGTGATACCTGTGAATTGGTGATGCAACATGCATGGAGCTCTAATTTTTGCTCTCGGAATGCTTAAATTTGTACAGTTTAGCACACTCTTGCCAGTGATTTGTGAACAGATAGAGGGATTGTACTAAGTTACCCAAGGCCCTTGCTATCTCTAATGTCTGATTCTGTTTAGAGTTGGATTAACTGTATACAAATCACTCCCACTGTTGTGTAGCACTTGGGCTTCTCAGTGCATTTTTCAGTGTGTTTTTATTACTAAGTAATAGTACAGTAACCAAGCCAAGAATTGCTTGTCTTTATAGGTGACATTAAGTTTAAAAAAGTTATGTTCTATTTGACTTTTCCTATGATAGGAGGGTGGGTTACTCAAGATGGAAAAACTGAGCTACGCTGATAAAGAATGGGAAATGTTCCCATTGCTTTTGGTCACATTATACATGCTTCTCTTCTTTGGCCTGAGAAATAGAGAAGAATATGCTCAGTTGGATGGAAATGAGAAGGTAGTCAGAGATGAAGTGCTGGATGGATCTTTTTTCGGACAGCACGGTCTTGCTGCATTTATGTGCAAGAAACTGAAGAGGCTGGGCAATGGCTAATGCCTCCAGGTGGTCCTGTGGCTTTGGCAGTGCTGAGACAAAGCTCAGGTTTGGGCATGTTCTTGGTATTGTAGATCAGGGGAGCTCAGGCATGTGAAGTGTTTGAGAAGCTGGGTTCTGAAGGTGGGCAGTAGAAGAGATAATAGTGGTGTGGATACCTCTGGCTGCTTTTCAGTACTGGCTGCCACAGAGGTTTGTGCTTCTGGGTCAGGGTAGAGCTTGTGATTTAGAAAGTGACCATCCAGAGAATAAATGGTTGTGTTGTGCTTTGGGAGGAGATGCTTCTCGGGCTCCTTATTTTCCCCTGTGAGCGAGGTGTATTCGCACAAAGGAGATGTGAGAGTATGGTGGCAATGGTATTCTTCCAGACCCTGTTTATTTTCTTGTTTCCATTTTATTCCCTCCCCCCCCTGCTCCCCACCCCTTCATTTTATTTTGCCATATCTTGCATGCAGTCTCTAGTACCTTTCTGTAACCTCACAAGGTTAAAAAAAATTTTGAAGTATTTTTGGCAGGGGGAGGGAGCTTAGTTGACAACAGGAATTGTGCCTTGCTGCAGGAAGCCGCTGTCTGAGATGGAGGCTTCTCAAAGAGGTGTAAGATTTTTGATTAATTGAATTCAGCACTTACCAGTAAAGGATCACTCTCGCTGGCATGAACAGTGTACATAGTGTACAGTTATACTGTAAACCTGTAGTTTTACATTGTAAAACTAAGGCTGTTTCACTGTTGCATCGCTGGCTCTTTGGCCCTTCAAGGAGTTGATTGTAACTGTTTGAAAAGCCTTTCTTGCTCTGAGTAATGTAATTTAATGAAGGGAATAAATATGTCAGTATTGTTGTTCACAGTAATAAAAAACAGTTTGTTGTTGTTTATCTCATTATACATCAGTGGGGAAGATTATCCTAATCTGTTTCCTACATTGAAACCTAAAGATTACATTGTGTATTAAAACAGTTTCAGTGAAATTACTGAGGCTGAAGATTATCACCACTTCAATGTCTGTTGTTTTAACTACAGGTTGGTTTACCACCAATCTGAAGATGTTTTCCATGGCTTGTATTGCTGAAAGCTACTTCTTAATATTAAGCTGAAGGAAGATGAGATAGAGAACTAGATAGATACTTAATTTTGGAGTTAATGGTTAAAAGCATGTGATCAGTATTAGCTGTTGAGAATCTCTGGAGTTAAACACTTCTTTCCTGCTAACCTGCTGGGGTTGCAGAATGACACTGCTTAGTATTTATTATCACGTTTGTTCTGAAAGCAGAGAAATGCCACTATTAGAGATTGCTTCTTGTTAATACCTGTGATTCATTGCAGAAATACCATTTTGAAGTGACTTGGTGCTCCCTAGTGAATTTCTAGTAGTCATTTCCTATCCTGTAAAACAGGACTGTATTAATGGTGTTTCCTTTATCCACCCTCTGGCAAATGAACGCTTGTCATGAAGCCCTGCTGAATCAGGATGCTAACCTGTTTTTGCATCAATTCCAATAATTACACCCTTTGAGAGGTGATTTCCTCCCTTAAACTGTGCCAAGAAAGTGCAGCCTTCGCCACTTCATGGGTTTTTATCTCTACAGCTGAAGAATTATGGGCATTATGTGCACAAGCTGTAATATTAATGTTCATGTTTAACTATCTCTTATGGAAAAAATACAGATGTGACACAATGAGCTCGGGAGTCCTGTTTTTGTGTGCTTGTGCATGCTTTTTTAATTATGCTGAGGACTTGAGTTTCACATTCAATGTTTAAAATGCACTTACGCAAGAGATGAAGTATCCTGTGGGAAAATAAATTGGCTTCTAGTAGAAACACAGCTCACCTCCCTTCTTCCTTCCTCAAAAGGGGGAAAAGTAGCATGTTAGGAGCACTTGCAAAGCTTATTAGTTAGACTCTATTACAGGTTCCTCATAGATGAGAGTTCAGCTTCACAGCCGTTCTGTACATACACCTACAAGGAGTTGTCATCTCTCCCATAGCCCTATAGTTGAGCACTTTATCTTCCATGGGAGCTATAACAAATCTTTCGTTCATGAGAGCCAAAAATGCTGAGGAGGTGGGAGGGGGAAAGCCTATAGCAGACAATTCTTTGGCAATCTGTATGTGAGGAAAGATTTGTTTTTGGTTCCCCATGTGCAGGGTTTCTTTATATTTTAGTAACTGGTGTAATTAAACTGTTTATAATTTTTTTCCCCCTTTCTCTTTTTTTTTTTAATTTCCCCCCCCCCCCCCCGACATAGTACATAAATAAGGCCAGATGAGTGTAATGGTATTTGTCTTGTCTGTACCCTGGCATTTCTGGTCTTTGCAAAGCTTATCATTTTTGTTGTTGCTAGAGAATTATTTAGGAGATTATTGGGGTTTTGCTGAGGTTCAGGCTCCTTTCCAGTGCAGGTTATAAGAGCTGTTGTGCAATTTAAACACTTTCTCCAAAGTTTGAGTAGGTGTAGCAGAAATAAAGTGTTATGCTTCTCTCAGAGCAACCTAAAATAATTCCTTTGTTTCGATTGTTCAGAACTTGTCCTTTTAATTTTTGTTCCCATTTTACAAATACTCCAACCCAGGAAAAAGCAAAGAAATTGTCACTTAAGCCAAGGAGTGAAAAAGCTTTTGCAATTTTTTCTTCCTTTTCCTTTTGCATGCTAAAGCATTAAAATGCCGCAAGTCCATTCTTCTTGAGATGAAAAGCAAGACCTTTGAATGAAACCCCTCGTTCATATACCTGAAAGCAGTCAGGCATCTGATATGACTTCAGAATGACTGCTTAATTAGATTTAGAGTCATTTAATTAGACATAATGGTATTTTAACAGCCTACAGAATTACCCCATCCAGATTACACACTGGAGGTGTGTGCTCTGTGGGAAATGTATTTGTGTGTATACAGTGTATGGGATTTTTGGAAGAAATGTACTTGTGTTTGTCTTAAAAGCTATCAGATAAATATGGGGTTGAACTAAATGACATGTTTACTTAGCACTAATTGCTGTTCCTGAATGTTGCTTAGCATTGTATTTTGTGGAAGCATTCATATATACTCCACCAAGAGCGTACTGAGTAGTTGCATTTTAAAATTCATAGTAGAGTGACCATGTAGAACATAGCAATGTGCCTCATAATAATAATGTGCCTTTCTTTTATAAGACAACTGAATCTCACTTTGCTTATCAAGCTGTTTCTAGGGAGTGATGTGAAATTTTAGTGACCCTGCATAACCTATTAGGATTTATGCTCCAGTCCTCATTTCAGTTATTTATTTATCTGGCTAGACTTCTTTTTTTTTTTTTTTTTTTTCCCCCCTCCTTTTTTCTAGGGTGGAAGGAGGAAGTTTATACAGCTGAACATCCTCTACTTTAAACTGTTCCTTCAGAAGGAATTTGTATAGCAGCTGAAACTTGCAAATGAGAGTGACTGGCTATTTCAGTGACCATACTCCAGAAGTAGAAATTTTAACATTGTTGCATAGATGCTTTTGCCCGGTCCAGATGTATGTTGCCCTCCCATGAAGTTTTTCTGCTGTGCTCTAGCAAAAAGCACATTGCCATGCTACTTTAACGTGCTGTTCACCGTTACATTTGTCTTGAATTGGTGATACATGTTATATTGAAGGTTACTGTAAAAAAACTCTGGCTAGGCACTGGCCCCCTCTTCCCCTGTGAGAGTTTGCAGCTTGTCTATAATGTTAGTTGTCTATGTTTGAGCAACTGCTGCTTTTCTTTACTTGGAAAGGAAGAAGGTGGAACATGCCAAATTAAAAGAAGGTATAACTCCCCAGAATACACGTTGAGTTTCCTACATGGAAAAGTATAAAACAATTCTTCCACTGAAAACCTCTGTTCTTGCTCAGATGGTTCTATCTGCTATGTTGCATTGAGCTGTCCGATATGTGTCATGCATGATTTAAGTATAATTTTGAATTTGGCTAATGGTTAGAGTTGTACATACAATACCAACAGTATTTCTGCTACCCAGTGCAACCCACAGTTGTAGGACAGCAAAGTTTTAATGAATGACTTTGCATACTTATTTCTGCTTTTCCCACTTTACAAAATAGCTGCCCTGATGATAATGTTAAAATAGGCAGTGGGCAGAGAAATCTGCTTCATGTATGAACATGTCGGTGATTTAATTATGTCGAGAGGTAGCTGGTATAGCATGGTACACACTTGAGTTTTTGGTAAAGATTTGCTCTATTCTGTGGTCCGACTTAGGCTTGCTTTTAAGTTTGGAGAAACAGAAAGTTTCCCTTAGCTATCTGTTAATCTTTTTTAGAGCTTGAGGGCTAAATCAGCAAAGGGTGATATAGGTATGCAAATTCAATTCAGACTTGGTTGCCAGTGAACTGAGTGGTATCAAGTTGGAATCTTATTTTTCTTTCTTTTTTTGTTTAGATATTGAAGAAGGATAAAGAGCTGCTCAAAGTTTTGGAGAGTTGAATGTGATCAGCATGAAGAGCTTAAAAGCCAAGTTCAGGAAGAGTGATGTAAGTATTTCTGCTCAGCTTCACTGCTGGTTTCTACGTTGGAAACACATTCTTCACTCCCACCTTGATAAGGTTGTAGATTAATGAATTACAGAGAAGAAACTTTTCCAAGCACAAAGGCAACAGTATGGAGTAGCTGTTTCTATTCAGAGAGCAATTATCAGTTATGCAAACTAATAGTATTTCACTACCTTGCTCCCTATAACTGAATTATGCACATGTACGGGGTCTGCAAAACTTCTGTTAGATTGTGCTGGTGCCCAGATTTAAACTTTGTTCCAGGCATAGGGTTAAGCTTAGTATGGACTTTACTACCTGATTATGTATCTGTTTGAGCATAATACCATTCTTATCAGTGTGGTGCTTGCGCACTTAGTGAAATATCTCCTCAGTCTGTGGCAGGGTTTCTTTGTCAGCAAGAATACAGGAACCAGCTGTGCAATTAGGGCAGCTGTGGCTTACCAATTACAGTGCAACACGAGAGGTGAATATGAGGCTTGAGGAGCGAGGATGTAAATATGGAGGTCCTACAGGAGACCCTTCAGAACTGCATTTAGAGAGACATTACATTGCACATCATATATTGCCTCTTGCTATAGTAGTATCAGTGGAGACCCAAGCTTCACCTTGTATAGAAAGTATACTTCCCTTGGAGTAGCAGAGCTGCTGTAGTCCAGTCCTGTTCTTGTCTTTTGTTTCCTACCATTACTCATTCCAGCTTTTTTGTCATGCACTCATGTGTAATGCTTATTTGATAGTGCAGTGAGCAATCAGTGAAAATAGGTGACTTCGGTTAATTAGCTTTCCAGATTTTGTGTGGGGTTTGTAATGAGTCTCCATGATGTGAAAAATTTAATGTTCCCTCCTTCATCCTAAATTTGTGTGCTGCTTTGAACAGATGTATTGTTTATTATGGCCAGATTTACACAGGATCCTAGAGTAGCCTGGTTTGGTGAAGATGCTTTAGGTTTGAAAATGGAGCTTATTCAGATGTTTTGACATTCAGGAATTACATTACAGTTAGTAGTACAGGCTGTGCTTTCATGTACAGATGGTCTCATGGCTCACCATTAGAGTGGGGTCTTCAGCTGGCTTGTAATGTACTTCAGTAGCTGTGAAGAAGGTAGAGATGCTGTTGAGGTGTAATCTGCAGATACTCTGGTTACTGCTTAGAAAAGTCTTCTGAGCTACAGGTTAGCATTTGGTGCAGCTGCTGTATTTGCTTCCTAGCAGCAGCACTCCTTCAGTTTAGCAAGAGCCCTTTGTAAAAAGATTACCTCTATAGATGAGCTATATATGTCAACCAACCTTGGGAGCATTGGGGAATGCTTTTAACTACTTAAGCAGTGTTTGGCTTTTGTTAGTCATCAGACTGAATCACCCATCAGCACAGCCTCTTGTGCCACTTCACAACAAATAAAAAATAATGTCACAAGTCCCTGGTGTCTCATTTAACTGAATATGCATTCGGTTTAGAACTGCTAGAATTCTGTGGTCTAACATTGTTGCTCCTGTTGCAACGAGTAGCAGCAATTGCTGTTTTGGGTTCACCTACACCAGTAAAACTTTTTATAGGCATCTGCTTGAGTAATGAGAACGGTCCCTTGGCTTATATGTGAACACAGTTGGTGTTGTGGAAGTTAGGTGTGCCTGTGTGTTAGGATGACTTCATTCGCACTTTTATGGTAGTTGGCTGGGCTGCTACTCTAGAGCAAAGGCTAAGTGTCATGTGTGATGCAACTAGATCTTGCTGTAGCTAGTCCACCCACTGTTATAAATTGCACTAGTTCACTTATTCCTTACCTACTTATCCTTGATAGCTCATGCCTCTCCCCAAAACCAAGTGGAGTCTGAAAGTAATTGCTGTTTTGATACTACTGCTGATAACTACTGCTGTCTACTGGCTGGAGACAAAGTCGACCACAAAGGATTTTTCAGAACCTAAAATTTAGATATGCAGCATTAATAGTACAGCAGTCGAAATCCATGACAGTCTGGTTTCCTCAGTTTTGAAGCCAAACCTTAAGGGCATAATTCAAAACAGCCAACAGGAACTGTTCCATACTTTGTGCAAGATAAGCAAGGAAAATTATCCTTCAGTTTTCAGAAGCTGCCCTTAGCTATAGTTCATGAGGAGGAGGAAGAGGGGGTGGTTTTAATTGGAATTAGTTGTATTTGTATCTAAATTTATAAGGCTTTTAGACTGGGGATAAGTGTAAAGACAGCAGGGATGGAGGGCCTCTTTTTCTCATCCCACTTCAGTTGTGTTTCATTCCAGAGGAAACCTTTTGTGTCTTATTTTATAGAATTGAAAGTGTCATGGGAAAGGAAAAGCACCTTTCTGTAAGCTCATTGGCAGCATAAGGAAATAGGAAGAAGTGAAGAGTAAGGATAATTCTTCGAGGTGCACATGAGGAACAGGAATTACACTAACACTTCTCCAGCAGTAAGGCTGTTAACATTAAACTGTATGCCAGAATGTAGGAAACTTCACTGGTATATTAAAGCTTTCTAGGCTGTTCCGGAGTGGATGAATTGAAAGTGTGCACAACTGCTGTTATTCATGAATATGTCTCTATGTCCCTGCTGTAGGGCTTTGCTTTGGTGCTGTGACTACACCAGTCTTGCAGCTCGCAAAAGAGATATCCCTGCTCCCTCTTCTTCCACCTCTGCCCTTCTGGTTTGGTGGGTATCTGACCCTGAAGTGAACCAGTTTAGGAACATAAAGTGATGGAAACTTAACTGTGTGGGGTGAGTTTTAGCTGGTTAACTCTGCTCTGTCTCACTGTAGACTCAGCCTTGAGAGGAATGGTGAGAGGAGCAGCAGCTGTTGTTTGGCCTGGAGATTAGTGGCCTAAAGCACAGTGGTGGGTATGCCATCCAAGTAGCTGCAGGAAGATCCAAGTAAATAAGGCTGCTAATTGTTATATTTAGCAGAATTGTTATAGTCAAAAGCTGAAAGATGGGAGTGTGATTCTTCTTAGATGGGAGAGTCACCCCTCACTTCATGCTTTTGCTGCTGAGCTCACCTGATTCTCTCTTTGTGTGTGCAGGCAGTTCCACTGACTTTTTCCTTTACACACTCGATCACTGTGAAATCCTTCCTGGGAGTGACTGTTGCCATGTGAACATGTGTATTTGAGTGGAGAAATGAGATTTATCACTCTTGTTACAAATGAGTATTGTCAAATATGACGTGTAGTTACAGGAGGATGCTTGTGGAATAGAAATCTATGGGCAGTATGCCTAGGAGGGAGCAAATGCTGAGACTGGAAGCTAAGTACTGGATCTGCAGACTTCAAGAGTCTGTAGGCAGAACAACAGGAATTGCACTTAGGTCTTGACAGAGCAACTAGTCCTGAGAAGCTGTATTTTGTCCACTGCTTCCTCACCTCTTGTTCCTCATTATCAAACCCAAAACCTACTGTTAGTAACAGCTAAAAGCTGACAACCTAAAAGGATGGCCATTTAAATTGTTGAAAAGATTATGCTACATGTAACGCTTGGAAAAGTTGGTGTGGTAGTATCGGGAACTCTCATTTCAGAGCTTAAATTTATTTATAGGCTTTATGATTTATTCACACCATAGAAAACGAATGCCTCTACTCAGTAAAACAGAAGTTTTTCACTGTTTCTGCTTGGAAAAACAGAGTTTGAAATAATCCAATTAAAAGAAAACCAGTGCTACTGATGTTTTAGTAGGCCTCTTATTAATAATTTGTGATGGAATTGTTTTCTAAAGTAACTAGTCAGTTTGTGGCCTGACTTCAAAAGCATCTACAATCTTACACAAGCAGATGAGGGCAGAGTGGTTTTTCTGTAGTAAGCCTGTCTAAACATGTTTTGTCTGCTTCTTAAATATGTCAAGATGCGCATTAACATTTTTAGGCACCTACACACATTTAAATACCTAGCTCTTTGAAACTAAGATGTAGGAACAGATGGAATCTGTTTAGGTAGACTGGTTTTTAACTATGTTCCTGGTTGCTCTAGAAGAGGCATATTGTGTGAATGCTGTAATGGGTTGGATTGTTTTCATTCTCTGACTTACATCTATAGGCAAAACCTGAAATTTTTAGGACTGTTTTCTGTAAGTATTGAAGATAAGCTGAAAAACATGTCTTGCAATTTGACAACATTTCTTGTAATTGCTAGCTTGTTCACTGGACAAGATGAAGCTTCGAATTGGGATTTGTTTCCAAGTATCTTCAATGCTAAATAATTAAAATAGTGGAGTATCTTTTAAAATTGAAAATTGACTGTGTAGTTCTTCAGAAAAAGTAGCTATTGTCAGAAGCAGAGCCAAGAAGGGCTGGGATTTCCCAATGCTAATTGCCAGCTCTTAACTTCTGGTGTTTCTGGAAATGCCCATTTGTTATATTGTCATGTGGAAGCTGAAAAGTTTGCAGTTCTTATGAAAATTCCTGCTTTTTAGCCTGTGGTCTAGTCATTGTTCGATAAATCTCAAAGTGATGAGGCAGTTAGATATGTTGTAGTGTAAAATCTCAGTCTTAATCTAGACACTATGCTAATTAAGACTTGGCACTTCTTTCTAATGCTCTGCATTCTAAGTAATAGGCTCCCATCAACAGTTTTTAAAGTATAAAAAACTACATGGGGATCTGGAATGGAAAAATTGCTGGGATACATTCCATTGAAATTGCTGTGTTCCATGTGCTCTGGACTAAATGTGTGGGAGAGCAAAACTTGGGTGGGGCAACTTCAAAAATAATAAATCAGGATCTCCTTTAAACAGCCCTTAAATTCTTTTATCCACTGAAAGCTACAATTAACCTAAAAAGGAGTATGGGACTGTTGAAAATTCCACTATCTACTCTATGTACATGTGCTACTTTCTTTCAGGGTATTATTCAAAAAAAGAATCCAAAACAAAACAAAAAACCAGTGCATATGCAGTGTTTAGTCTGGCTAAAAAGTTAAATAGCAATGTTGTCTGAACTCTTCACCCAGTTATTTAGAAAATTAACTACTGAAACTTGCTTTTATTTAGGTGTCCTGCTTTTATTGCGTGTTGAATTAAAACAGCCTGAAACACAGCATGATTGTATCTTTCCCTCATTTTACTGTGTTCTTAAGTAATAATTTTTCATTCCACTATACAGTGTATAGGGTAAGACAATCTCTGGAATGTTCTCAACCCAATTCTTCTTAGGAAAGGAGGATTTATCCTTCTCTTCCTCTTGAAACAACTTTTATGGCCCCCCTCCTTCCCTCCTTCCCTCCTTCCCTCCTTCCCTCCTTCCCTCCTTCCCTCCTTCCCTCCTTCCCTCCTTCCCTCCTTCCCTC
>JARCZZ010025722.1:0-17946 GCA_030323915.1 Brotogeris chrysoptera
CCTATAGGGATGCTGGGGAGTGACTCTTCATGAGGGACTGTAGTGATAGGACAAGGGGTAACGGGTTCAAACTTAAAAAGGGGAAGTTTCGATTAGATATGAAGAAGAAATTCTTTACTGTAAGGGTGGTGAGGCATTGGAATGGGCTGTCCAGGGAAATTGTGAATGCTCCATCACTGGCGGTGTTCAAGGCCGGGTTGGACATAGCCTTGGATGGTATGGTTTAGTGTGAGGTGTCCCTGCCCATGTCAGGGAGGTTTGAACTGAATGATCTTAAGGTCCTTTCCAACCCTAAATATTCTATGCTTCTGCGATTCTATGAACTGCTGCTGTGCTGAGACTGGATGCTTGGATTGACAAGGGCTGAGACTTGGAGACCATGCAAACACATTTGCAATGCCCAGCCGGCAGTGTAAGGTTAATGACCTGCAGAAATCTACACAAACACTGCGGGAAGGTTTGCCAAAAATGTTGGCACGTTTTTGTTGGCCCCACAACCACACATTAAGATCATAGCTAGGGGACAATTTGTGGACACAATCCATGGTCTGTGTTGGGAGAAACGGGGCTGAAGAACAAGCGAGGTGAGGTGTGACTCCTGCAAGAGGTACTGGGAGGACTGTTGGCTTGAGTGGCCATTAAGCCCTGGAGAATGAAAAGGCTATCTTTTCATTCTATACTATCATTTCATGGAGCCAGCTTAGCCTCTCTGGTGTGGCCTCTGACTTCTTGGCTGGTTTTGTAGGAAGAATATTTTCCGCTTTGCTTCCAGGCACTGGAGAGCAAAGGAAAAGGTGAAATGCAACTGGGAGAAATATGATCGCTATGAAGTGCAGCAGGACTTGCCACGTTGGGTGGTCACCCAGTATTACCCAAGACATCAGACTCTGCAGGGAGAAGAACAAGGCTGTCATCCCCTGCGAGTGGGAACAGCATGACTGATCTTTAGTCATCTCCCAGATGAAACATTCAACTGTATTTTAGGTAGCATTCAGCAGACAACACACATCTAGAAAAGTAAAATTTAGATAAATGGACAACTGGAAAGTGCAGCTAATTAAAACAGAAAGAACACACTTTCCTTTTAAACCAAACTTCTTAGAATTCAATGTATCTTGCCATATGGGAGTCTCATTATATGATAGTTTGGTCCTTTGAGTGAATAAAGGACTCAGATGTGCAAAAATGTCCTTATGAGTTTCAGTAGTATTTATTAAAGACCATGGAAACTATACACAGCTTATGCCCATGCCTTTCCCAAACACCCTGCAACACCTTTCTAACTAACAGTAACTACAAATAGGACTGAAGAAATTGGTCAATATTTTATCTAAGAGATTTTAACAGAGCTGCCTCTCAAGTGCTGCTCTGCAGTGTCAGCTGGAGGTTGAAGTCTGAAGGCAGGCAATGAGTCCCCCCTGTGACACAGTGGAAAGGAGCTCTGTGATGCTCCCTTTTGTGTATGCACGCATATAAATTATCCCCATATTTATATATATATAAATGTGTAGGGATATATATGTAAGTATATATATGTGTGTGTATATATATATATGTATATTCCTCTGATATCTCCAAGTGTAAGTAACAGTAATTTTCCCCCGAGCAATACTGGACAATGCCCTCTCCACATTTTCAACACTTCTGCATTCATTTCAGCAGTCACTTTAGTACGACTTACTCCCTTTACCTATTTCATCTTGTGAACCTGGCCAAGATGAATTTGAGACACTTTCAGGACATTCTTGTATTTAGAGAATTGATGCTGAGCACTTTGTTAAAATCAGTTTCCTTTGCAAGTTTAGTTATTAACACAGAGCTCAAGGCACTAGAAAAACTATCCAGTTGTGAAAATCTAGGATGTCCTCTTCAAGTTTGATTCAGCAACAGAATTCACTGAAAATAACATCAACTGTATTAGATACAAACTGCAATTAAAATGCTATTAAAAATATGTTTGGATAATGAGAGTGTGTGAGTTTATATGTGTATTGTGAGTATATATATATATTACTTTAGTTGTGTATGGCGCAAGACAACTCTTCAGTTTGGTATTAAATTGCATTTAAAAGTTAGTATTCATTTAGTTTCATCTGGAACCCTCTCTGGTGCTGCTGAAGAGTGTGCAAAGACATTCAAGAATTTCACTGGGCTTTGTAAAGAACTTTAACCTGTGAAACATCCGTATTACCTACTGCATTCAGAAAATAACATTTACCTGCCTATAAAGAGTCTTCATAGAACTTTTTAAAATCAATGTGCTAAACACCTTTTTGGTTTTTACTAACTTGCAAAGTGGTGGAAAGCTGAATGATTCACTTTGAGCCTTTTTTGTGTTCTTTGATTGTATGAGGCAGGTAACTGCATCGTTTGCTGATATTTGGCCAAACCCTCTTTTGTAACTGCTTTTTTTTTTTTCAGTAAACATTGGCAATTTTATTTCTTCAGGCTCCCCTAAAAGCCGCTTCATGTGTACTCATGTAAAGAATGCTTGTGCGAATGGCTGGCACAATTCTGCTTTGATTAAGGAGGGAATGGAGATTAGAGTAAAAGAGAAACATGCCAGAGAATTGCCTGTAAATAAAAGCACGTTTAGTACTGTGCTTAAACTTAAACTGTCCATGAATCTCAGAAAACAATCACTGTGCTCTTTTTATTGCACTCCTCTTTTAACTGCACAAATTTCTTTCTTTGTATTATAATCAGAATTCTAATGTCTTTTCATCTTGTCATCTGGCCTCTGGAGTTGAGAATGATATAAACGGTATATTGCTGGTAAATGTCATGGGTGCTGACAGGATGTCAGCAGACCACAGCTGAGAGCTCTGGAATTCAAATCAAGAGAGGCTGATCTTTATCTCAAATGATGTGCTGTGAGATTCCTCACCCCTTCCCAAAGTTGCTCCTGCTCCAGCACACTAGGCTGAGGCTGCCTTAGGATTCTCCTGTAAAGACTGCAAACTCCTAGAAATTCAGTTCCGTCAGGATGAGAGTCTCTTGTTTGAAGTAAAAAGAAAACCAGGAAGGCACTTCCTTGTGAACTTTGACTTTTATGAATCGGAGCTTCGTAGTGCTGTTCTATCTACTACACATTTAACCTGAGTCTGAATATGCTGGTATGCTGCCCTGGTTTGAAAGTAGGTATGAAGCTGCAGCACAGAAACAGTGAGTGTTATTTTAGGATTGAAACCCTTGAATACCTCAGTTTACAGGTTACAGTAAGATGCTCAACTAACAAATCAACACTGAGCAGTTGCATTTGCATAAAGAGGGAAGAGAGGGCACCGCACAGTAAAAGCAGTCTCTAATTTATGAAAAGATCAGATTAACTTTTTTTACAACATTTTTTTTCATTTATGTTTTTATATGTCAGTGTAAAAATGTTTCCATGGAGACTGCAAAGGTTTTTATTAAAAGGTCGATAATATACCTCCTACATAATAATTTAAGCAACTTGAGTGAAACCTTATGATCTTGTTTTTCGACATGTTCCAGTTGGCATCTTTCCCCCATTGTAACCTATGCCAGAAAAAATGCTGTGAAACTGTAAAACCTGAGAATATGGCATTGTAGCAGTACATATATATAGATATAAAAATATTAATGTTTGGAGGTAAGAAATACATTAGCACGATAAAAGTTGGCTTGGTGCTGTGGTTACGTAATACTTGGTGCGAACATGTAGCATGTACTGCATATGCTACACCAGCATATTTAGTGATATATAATCCAGTGTTTATCTATATTCAAATTAGAATCTGTATTTTTGCTCTATTCCCTGGAGACATATTATTTAAACAATCTCAGTGGCAAAAAAATAAACATAAAGACTGAAGCTAAAATAACTCTGAAGGATTTTTCCCAGTCCTGATTACATGGCATTCTCTGCTGTCTTAATATATCTTTAATTATTATAACTGATCTGAGCACAAAAGGGACAGATTCCACTGCAGAGAGCTGGCTTAGCTCCACACAAATTTCCAGTGGAAGTGTGTTCACTTTCATCAGGAGTAAACCAGACCCAGCTTTGTATTCTTTCCTGCCCTATCTCCTTTGGTCCTTTGCATTTTGCTGGTCCATGCCAAATTGTGTGAGCCTGAATAAAACTCTGAGCCCTGCTCTGTCAGGATTCTCTGGCTTAACTATTTCTCTGATGTCTCCTGTTACTCAGCTCTCCAGTGAGAAGGCAGAAAAAGCCATAGACCCTGGTTTTAACTCGTTTATTCCTTCCGTTTACAGACACAATTGTAATGCAAGGCAAGATAGCCAAAGGCTGTTGGCCGCAGCCGAAGGGTATGCTCAGTTTATGTACTCGGCTGATATTACCACTCCTCCAAGAGAATATTTGCCTTGAGCAGTAGCTGAGGACATCATAAAGCGAGCAGGATCTGGAGCAGATGCGAACATGTGCAGCACCCTGCTGTCAATAGCATTTCCTTAAACTGCATCTAGTGCCATTCTGAGAATGAAACAAACCACTTTACCTTCCTGAAAGGCAACTTTGCCAGTGTAGGAAACTTTATGGGCATTTGCATAACCTTAATCTTCTGGTGAACATTTGCAGATTCTACACTATTGCTTTCAGCAGCCAAGTAGCTAACACAAGCCCTTTTAACTGTGTGCTTTTTGATTAACCAGTAGTATCTGGGAATAATAATTAGTCATGGCCATCCATCCTACGGGGTTGATTAACCGGGAATAAGCTGCACATTTTTTCTTCCTTTTTTACTTTTTTCTTTTTTTCCTCTTTTATTTTTTTTTTTTTTAACTGTAGAGCTTTTCTGTGGTAATTCCACCATTCATTAGGATGGAGAAATTGGCTCCAAACCAAGTACTTCTGCCAAAGCCATTATTTCCATCATCACACTGCATCAGTCTGCAGTGCAGCCCTGTAGGAAGACAATGTTCTGTCCCCTTGTGGTTCTTAAGTTATGGGTAAGGAGCTTACATATATTAAAAGGAGGGTCTTCACTTAGTCTCTTAATCTTTATGAGCACTAATAATAGTCAACTCCATTTCCAAAGTTTCGAAACACTTGCTTTCAACACAGAAGGGTTGCACATATTAGAAGATATCTCAGTTCAATGAGATTAGAAGCTACATGTTTTCTTCCAATGCCTATACAGTTTAGTTTTTAAAAAAGGGCCTCTGTAGCTTTAATGCATATGCTTTCCCTTCTATACTTACATTCTGTATCTTTAAGAGGATAATTGCTGAATTGAAATTTGAGAGTGTTATCTTAATAACCAATTACTCAAATAACTTTGAAATTGGCTTAAATTGGCTCGTCATGCTACATTTACCTGAATCTTTTTATGGGAAAGTTAGGAACAAAAAAAAAAAAAAAAAAAAAAAAAAAAAAAAAAAAAAGGATAAAAGAAAAGAAAAAAAAAACCCTTTGGCAGCCTGATTTGTTTAGCATTGCTGGAGGTTCCTGTTTGCAGCAGGGAGAGTGGCCCTGCATAACCCCAGCATGGACCCCCTGCCCGGCCACCTCCTGTAAGGAGGAGGAATGCGGCAGGAGGCCTGAGTGGCTGGACCCTTCTGCAGGCTGGCTCCCCCGAGGGCCTGTCCAAACACTGCCTGTTCACTTCCAACCCCTGCCTGCTGCAGAGAGGGATTCCGGGATGGGAGGATGGATGCATGCTGGAGAAATCTGCCTCCTCTTCGCAATATGTTTGTAGTCAGCAAGCCAATGGTTTGCAATGGAGGAAATGGAGATATTTTATAGCTCAGCTTATAATGCTCATTAAAAGTAGTGAAAATCAAGATAACCTTCTTTAAGGATTTTGTACGCTTAGTAATATGGTTGGCACAGGTATAGATATCTATATGGTTCAGCAGTAGGAAGACAGATGTGACCCTGCATTACACACTCATGTTCTTTCATCATTTCCTGATGTAAAATAGACGGGATACTGATAAACCTGAATGCCTTCAGTTAGAACTATTCAGACAGTTGCATTTCACAAACATTTTATACTGGTTTTGAAGAGAGCTCATTTACGCTGACAACAGGATCTCCAGTTGACATTGACTTTCCAAACTGACTCATATGTCTCATAGCTTGAAACTCAACATTTACCAGTTCAGATTCATCATTTTACGCTGGAACACCTGAGTGTTTTATTCTGCACTTGGAAGCACTGAATACAAGATCATATTGCTTAATAGTCAACGTAATGGGCATTGCTGACCGTTAATGGATCGTTTTCTCCATGGCCTGGCTGCTGTGAGGTGGAGTGGTGTCTGGAACGTGATGGATCTACCAACAGAGCAAAAAGTCATTCTGAATCCTCTTTTGTTTTGCTGCCCTACCAAATTTCAAACAAAGGGGGTCCACACAGAGGATCTGTGAAAGAACCAAAGCTTGAGAGTCGGATTTAAGAGGAGTCAGAATTAAAAACAAAGTGCTACTTGTTGTGCTCAACATGGACAAGAGGAGACCTATTCCAGAAACCAGAAGCAGAGAGTTTTTCAGGTTGAAGGGAGCCCACTGGATCCTGAATGCCTGGTACCTTTTGCCCAGTGTGCTGCCCTCATATAATGTTATGAAACAGCACATACTCGGAGGTTTCGGCATTCTCCTTGATTCTTTAATTAATCTTTTTTATGATAGAGTCTTCCAGTTTTGAATAGTTCTCCTCTCCCATTAAATGTTATCCATTAAATTAACCACTATTTTTTGCTATCAGATTATCCTGAATGTTTGACCTTTGGATAATCCTAAAGTGTAGCAGCATTTCCCTGCAGTGTTAGTTTCACTGAACATCTCAAAACAGAGGTAGCTCAAAATCAGTGTGATGTTTGAGTTCTCATTTTTTTGAATGCTGTAAGTGATAGAGAGGAATAGGAGGCCCCTCTAAATAGTCCTAATCCATGCTTTAAGTAATTTCAAATATATTTGTCCTCCAACTAAACAAGTAGTTTAAAGCTACTCCTTGTCCAGTCTTCCCAGTAGAATACCGGATTTATCTTTCAATGCCTGAGAATACCCAGTGATACAACTAGATCTTTATTTTTCTTTTTCTGAAGTGTAATCTATTCATGTCAGCAGACCCAAACTCTGTCAGGTCAGGTAAAATGCCCAAAGCAAGAGTTTCATGATCCAAACAGTATTGTTCTTCTTTGATTCAACCTGGGTGAGTGTAACAATACAAATATGTCTCCTAGCCTTTTTATTTTCCCCAATCACTTTATCTAGTCCTTTCCTTCAGACTTCCCATAATTATCACCAAATTAAATAAGCTTTTAAAACTCATTTCAATAGCATTTTAAAATTCAGTTTTCTATTACAGGCATATACAGCAATAATATGAGCTCTGCCTCAAAGCTTAATCCCAGCTTTAATATTACACTCAATCTGAGACAAATCAAGTCTTATCTCCCACAAATAATTACTCCACTTCAGCTGATTGTCATGCCAAGCTTTCTATGTCCAAGAAGATAACTTATTAATTTCACCTTTTTGTTCCAAACCTTACCCGTAATTTTAATCTTAGCTTTGGTCATTTCAAATGCAAATATTATCACATCAACAAAATATAAATACACATCTTTTGCTATTGCAAGGATAAAGATCTAACAGTAAGGTCAGCTAAATTTCCTGAAGTCCAGCAACAAACCAAGTTAGCCAACTTACAACCCTTTTGAGCCCTCACTCCAGCCTTATCTGAAGAAAAGACACTGAATCTTCTCCAAAAACTGAATATAAGAAATTGCTATTTGTTGGCGATGGTCATCAGCCAAGTTCTCCACTTTTATAGGATTCAACAAGAAAATGGGATGTTCGATTTATGGCCATCCCGAATACACAGGATTCCTTTTCCTGAATCTTCTGGTCTCACTCTCACCCTTTGCAGATATCTGAGCCTCTGCTGGCCCCTTGGTCACTCTCTGCTCTTGCTGCTGTATCTGTGGATGATACTTTCCTAGAAAACACTGGGAGAGAGGACGGGTTTTTGAGAGGGAGATATTTTGGGCTTTCCAAAATTCACTTCTCTAATGATTTTCTTAAGCACTCTGCCTTAGGAATTGAGAAAGAATCTATTTTTCCTGAATAGTTATTTTTTTATTTATTTTAATAGAAAGCAGGCTTTGTATTGTATACCTGTAATTGAAGAGGAGAAATCTGAGAAATTTGAGATTTCTGCAGGCATTTAAGGACATATGTATAGGATTTAAGTGAATATACATTCAAGTGCATAAATGACAAATGAAACACCAGCCACAGAGTATTATTTATTTCTGTCTGTAGAGGAATAACCATATTTTGCTCTACTCTGACTCTTGTTTGAGACCCTGATCCTGTAGTGAAACCTGTGACAGGTCTTAGATATGAAGCCACAGTGATGTGGCCACTGGAGAAAAGTTTCTTCTTGTAGCTCCTTTCCTAAATTGGGCATGCTCCAGGAAATCCTGCTCTGGAGTAGGAGTCCTCTCAGCTTCAGGCAGATAACACATTCATAGCAGTTCATCAGGTCTCATCATCTGTAACACAGGGAGCTAAATTCCTGCTGGAAACACTGAATTTAATATCGGCCTACAGAGCTTCAGAACAAGCCATGTGTTTTTAGAAACCCACTTATAGCCAGGAACACACATAACAGAAGCTCAAATCATGAGTGCTTCCAAGGAAATTGATCAGCCACTGACTACACAGATGCCTTCACACAGATGCTGGGAAGAAATGCTCATGCCAAAGTGTTGGACGCGGGTCAGACACCAATTATCTTCCCATGCTTCTTGTGATTGCTTCTTTTTGGCCAGTCTGCTAGGCGGTGATGATAGAAAAGACTACTTTTATCATCAACCAAGATCTCTAGCTTCTGAGTACCAATCTCAGCTGCCCTTGCTCAGCCCTCAAAGTCCTCCTAAGCTGCTCACTGAAAAAATGGAATTGCCACAGCAGCCTGTGTGCACCTCTGACTAGTGATACAGATTTAATAAATCCCAAGTATTGATCAAAACGGCAGCATAAAATGCCATTTATTAATCTCCCTTGTTCAGCAATAATGTTTGTTGGAAAAATATGCAGAATTTGTATGTGAACCATCCCTAATGTGCCCATTTTTTTACCCCAGAGACCTGCAGGCAGGACTAGAGCCTCCAAACATGTTTCTGCATGAGATAGGTGTCTCCTCCAGCCAAGACCCCGAGGACATGATTATGGTGCGGTTTCAGTTAAATAAAATTGATAAATTCTCTTGTCCACATAAAAGAAGTCCATACCCCATTTAGCACTGCAATTTGCCTACCTACCGTCACTAACATAAATCTCCTTTATTAACTGACTAATCTTCCTTCCTTCCCTCTTTTTCCTTCAGTCATACTTTCTTTAACTCTCTTTATATTAAGCATAAAGTACAAACCACAAAACCCCACTTCATTCTTTCTCCTCTCCCTAACTGCAAAAACAATGGTCTTTCATGAGAGCCAGGGCATTTTTCAAAGAGGGGCTACTTTTTTCCTTACTCAACCATCTACTGGACGTTTCTGCTGCCAGGTGTGGGGCTGGTCCTCCATACCATAAGATTTGCTCTTGAAATATTTCCCATCCAATTAGAAGCAGGAAATACTGGAAATCTTACTAAAAAATAAAGCTTTTCCTCAAACATTTTCCATTCCAGCTTTTCAGACCCAAGGGGCTCTGGGAGCTGAGGCTGGATAACCATCTGAACCATCATTCAAGCTGCAGCCAACTCTGTGTCCATTGTGGTTTGGCCACCTCTGTCCCAGCTGCCTACATCATTGCCACCTGCCTTCTCCTGCCTCCATGGGTGCAAATTAGACTTCCTGCATGGCTGTGGAAAGAGAAGTAAAGGGTTAAAAGAAACCTTATAAGCCTGCCTGGAAGAAGTACAAGGCATACAAGTCTTATGTAAATGTGCAATAAAAATGAGGAAAGGAAAAAAAATAATAATAACTTGAAGATGAGGGTGCTGTTTTTATTCCCAGAGTGGGCTAATAATTAGGGTGAGAATGTCATGCAATGAATTTAAAGCATCTTGTATTTGCTGTAGCCTTTGTTACTGTTTTTACCTCCTATTGGATTAACTTCCCTTCTAACCAATACGATATTTTTCAGCAATAAAGCATTCACTCAATATTCCTTTTCATAAAACCCTCCATGGCTGTAAGAAAACATAATTGGATGTGCACTATACAGCTTGAGCTTCATAAACATTAAGTCCAACAACATGTTATAAATAATAGTGATACAGAAGATTAGCTCTATTAACCTCCTAACTGAGCTGGATGCATTAGCCTCTTCCAGAAGAACTACTGCTCCGCAATGCTGTGCAAAACTCTTAGTGTCTGCCTTTAATTTCCACCATCTCTGCCATTCCCACATCTGCCTTACAGACCTTCCATGCTTCTGGTCCTTGCTAGGTCAAAATGCACAGTGGCAGATTGGCATATTGAGCTATTAATACATCGCTATATGCGTTACAGATGTTGCATAAATGAACGGCGCTCTATCACTGTTCCTTGACACGGAGGCCCCAGGGGTGGGAGGCTGAGACCCAGATCTGTCTACAACCTGCCTACTCTGGCAACGAAAAAAAGAGAAAGATGATAAAAAAAAGGGAGAAGAGGAGAGTTGCCCCTTAGTGCAGAATCACATTCCAGCTTGCAGAGTCAATTTTTCAGATGTTCTTGCTTTCCTGTTCCTTGTTCCTTCACTCAGACCTCATCTGGCCACAGTGAAAAATGATGTGACGCAGTTTTTTATTCTGCACTTGACACCCTTATGGAAGGCAACGTGGCTCATTGATTCCAAACTCCTCAAAGGTCAAGGCACTAGGAACAAAGATTTTTTGGAAGCAGCCCAGGAAAAACTTTAAACTTGGACCCTGTATACCCAGAAAAACAGAACTGTTAATTGTTACCCTTTCTGTCGCTATTAAGTCTCATATGAACATTGAACATATGTTCCGTGATCATGTACTTTTATATTAAAATGTTATTGAGTCACCAGGTGAAATGTGTATTAAATGCACAGCTGAAAATAGACAGTAGGTTTAAAATTTGACAGCAAACAGCTGTAGGATTTCTAAAACTTCATTTAAATAATGTGATCAATAGGTTGTGCTACAATTTCAACATTCCTCAAATAAATTCATATGCAAAAGGATATTAATTTATTTGGGATTAGTTCAGCTAAAAGATAGATATTTCTCTGTCATTTCTAAAACAAAGATAAAAAAGGAAAAAAAGAATTTGAGATGTTTCAAGAAGTGCAAAACATATTTTTTGGTTTAGCACACCACAAAATCATGTGCTTTCTCCCCCTCTCCCTTTCTCCAGCGAAGATTAGTAATGATTACTCACTCCCCTGTTTACTCATGCTGCAGCTGTACAGGTTTTGAAATGCTAATATGTGAATTATGGTCTCATTTTATCATAAAATGGGAGAACGGGTTATATCCAAACAAAATACAGGGTAAGGAGAGAACCTGAGTTTTTTCAAATGCACATAAAACATGCCACATAGCAATGTAGCCTAGCACGGAATAAAGTCAGGAAGAGAAAACATGAAAGCTTGCATTTGAGCCATGAACTCAGTCCCTCCAACTGGAGCTTCGCAGGAGTCTGGGTTTAGTTGAGCCACCTTCAAATGTTGTCAAAGCCATTGTCCACCCAGAGTCGCTCTTTGGAGTTCAGAGTCACTCTTCGGACAAATACCCACATCTTTGTGGCCACCAGGCTGCAGATGCCATGTCAGCCCTCGTGCAGGATGGAAAGCATGTCTTATGGTCTTTTCCATGGCCAGGAAACCTTGCAAGAAAAGGGGTTCCCACCACAGGGATTGAATTAATGGTTAACGCATATCTGCCAAACTGGGTTTTGTGACATGGGAAACACCAGTGATTAGAAGATGCCCACATTTATTTATCATAAATTAATCACTAAATTCATTAGGTTATACAAGTGGGTGTTAAAACTACACAACACCATGGTGCAGCTGTGTTTGCTGAGTGCAGAGGCTCCCAGCACCATTGGCAGCAGAGACCCTTCAAAAGTACCAGTTCCCATCAAAAATCAGTAGGGTAAAAGGGCACTCACAGCTCTCCACATATGGCAGTGTCTCCCTTATTTTAATTTTCCTCTTTTTCACCTGGTTAATCATTTGTCTACATAGCTAGTGACATTAAGTAGATGGACGCATCATTTTCATAGAATCATAGGATCCTATAATGGTTTGGATTGGAAGGAATCTTAAAGCTCATCCAGCACCAACTACAGGCGAGAGCACCTTCCACTAGAGCAGGTTGCTCCAAGCCCCTTCCAACCCGTGTCTCTTTAAGTGAATTTTCCATGGTAACCATGCTTGTTCCCCTTCTCTCCTCATCTTCTCATTATTTCATGGCGAGGTTTTTAGCAGTGTCATAAGGTAAAATAGTCTCCCTAAAGAGATGGGAATTTGGAATCCTGAAGTCATACTGAAACATGTTTATATTCATTCTTTCTTTTCATTATGTTGGATTGCTCTGGATTGGCTGAACAAAATCGAAAGATTGTACTGACATTTTAAAAAGAAAATTATGAAAATCTCCACAGTTTGTTTAAAGAAAGGATCTTTTATGCAATTTGGTTGTGACCCAGTCTCTAGCAGGTCTTCTGTTTGGTTGTATAGGTTATATTAATATTTTAATGATTGATTTCTTTGTAGTTATAGAAATCCTTTTCACAGGGAACTCAGGAAATAGTCTCAGAAGACGCAGAATTTAATTTCAGTGCGTTTAGTAACTAAGAAGAGATTCTTCCCACCTTATCTTCAATTTGTGAGGATCCTGTTGAACACATGCTGAAAAATACATGTTTCTGTGCTCAAAATGTAAAACCAAAAGCTTTTCTTCATATACAGCAGCATATTATTCTGACTTGTTTCCTGTTCTTGAGGAAAGGACACATTTGTCCTTTATTTGTTCTGGGTTTTGTTCATGGTCAGAGATAATAATTGTCTTAAGCTAATGGAAGACATACTTAGAGTCAATATGCAAAACCCAATATACCTGTTGGTATTTTTAGCTTCCCTTAGGCTTTTTTCAGGCACATGATAAATCCCTATAGCATCTATGAAGCTGCATAAATTCCCTGTTGTTATTTATCCTATCTATCTGTCTATCTGTCTGTCTGTCTATTGTTTCCTGGCACTGCTGATGCCCTGTCATTGTTCACACACAGGAGAGTGACTTGGGAAGTCCTTCAAGAACCAGATCTGATGCTCACCAAGGCAATCTGCTGGCTGGTGTGAGTAGGGGCTCTAGCCAAGAGGACCTGCCCCCCCGGCCTGAAGCTTTCCCTACTTATTCAAGAGGCCTCCTCTCATTAATGATTAACCATCATTTACCTATTTTTAATTTCTTCATAGAATCCCAGATTGTTTTTTATTGGAAGGGACCTTAAAGCTCAGCAAGCTCTAACCTGTGCCACAGGCAGGGACACCTTCTACAGGAACAGGTTGCTCCAAGCCCTATCCAACCTGACCTTGAAAAATTCCAGTTTCTTCAAGATGCGATTTCCTCGATTTTTTTTCTTTAAAATACCCCAACAATCTATTACTGAATTATAGAGAACACAGATTTTCAGTGTTCTTTGTGGTCTAGTCCCACCTTTTTCCTTGGGGTAATTTTAGCAGGTTGTTAAGCACCTTGGCTTGGTTTTCTTAGGATAATTGTAAAGCTCCTGTGGAGAAGAAGAGGTGAAAGCCCATCTTTGGCATCTTCAGTGCTCACACAAACGCCTTGAGATTCTATCAAGTTGAACTGATTACTCTTAAAAGGGCAACATTTAAATTCCTGTATAACAGACTTCCCTGTCCTGGGATATTTCTTCTTACGTGACAGGTAAATCAGATAAAGAAAACTACACTTATTAATTATCATATGATAGGTCCTTATTACCAGATTACCTTTAATCTGCAAGCCAGGCCAGCACAGGGAATGTACTTTTTTCCCCCTATTTATGCTTTGAATGATGATTTGCCAACTTTCTTTGATATCTGCAGTCTTATAGAACGTGTCTGGGGGAGGCAGAAAGGCAATATTACCTTAAGCTTTTTACTCACAGGCAGGGGTACATGGTAGATAAGCCAAAATTGTTTGCACTCCTAAATGGAAAATGTATTAAAGAAAATTGCAGCCCTTGCATATTGCCGGTGCATGGAGAAAAAACTCCATAAACACATATCCCAAAAAGACAGATTTCTGCCAAATATCATCTGGAAATGGTGTGTGGTATGGGAATTAGGGCTCCATTAAAGATGCTGAAATTTCCCTCAAGAAGGGCAGTACTCCGATGTGTGGAAATTAATGGGAAATGAGCTTGTATGTGCAGGTAAAATCCTCCAAAAATACTACTGTGTGGGAAACTCCAGCAAACTGCACTGGCAGTTGTTCTTAGTGCTCCAAAGTCTTCCTGCTTAATGCCAAACAGTTGCAACTTGAACACCTCTTATGTTATTATTACTGCACTATATGAATTATTAACTGATAAGTCAAACATAGTATAGAAGATATACTACTTTATAGTATCCACTGATACATTTTATATATATATATATTCAAGTTAAGATAACTAGACTGGATTTGTTGGCAAATTTTTATAATGGCATTTTGTTGATGCTTCGAAACAGAAGTAACAGGTTTAATGTGTTACAATTGCTAAAAATTTATAAAAACTAAAAACAATCATTCTAGCACAGGTAGAAATAAAATAGGAGAACTTTAATGTCAGAATCTGTTTGCAGGTTTTTTTCCTTAATATGTCTCCTAGGATTAGTAAGTGTATGTTTATCCTACTGGGAGTCCATGGAATATAGATTCCCATTTCTAGAATGGATAGTCCTTAAAGGCAGCAGGAACTGAGAGCAGTTTGGGGACATCATTTCAGAGGTACTCTACAGTGGACAGTTTTTAATGTTGAAATAACTTACAAATAGTTATCTGGAAACCAGCAGTATAAAACCAGCCAACCAATAGGTACATGAGAACTCAGTGCTATCTGGGGCATAATTGTGCTGCAAAGGGGCAAAACCTGATTTTAAGTAAGGGGAAAAAAAGCCTTCATGAAATATGAAGCTACTCAATGAAGGGCATGATCCTAAATTTGGATGTTTTAACCATAAAGAAACCCAACTGGTTTATACAAGGAAAAGCTTCAGTCTACACCAGCTGACTCAAATCAAAAACACTGGTCTGGAAAGTAGCAATACTGACTACAGCTTTTCTCTTCAACCTGCAGCAGTGTCTCTGAATAATGTCTGAACTGTCTTGAAGACAATCTGGGTTTCTCACACAGTTTTGCATATAAGGGTTAGTTTCTTAGAACTCCATTTAGAACTTAAAATTATTGATTTTCTGATGAAGTCCATGGGGACAAACTAAATGAAAAGGAAATAAATTTGTTAAACATTATTTTGAGAAGGAATCTTTTTTGCACTTTTCTTTTTTACAATTTGTTTTATAATTTGCCTTGTCTTCTGTGGTCTTCTGCAAATAACCATCCAGCCCCATGCCAAGCAGCTCTGAGCTATAGAATCATAGGATCAACCAGGTTGGAAAAGACCTTTAAGATCATGAAGTCCAACCATTCCCCAGGACTGCGAATGCCACCACTAAATCACTGTTTCCCACTGCTGAATGTGCAGGGCAGCTGTACCACTGGAGATGAGACACACCAGAAAGTTGCAAGCGCCTTATGCTCCTTCTCTTGCTGCTGTGATATTGTGAGTGTCTACAGACAAACACTCTTCCTTGCAGCTCCCATAACAGCAACCATTGGCTGGGCAAGGAGATTAACACAGAAGAAAGAAAGAAATAAAAACAGCAGACCTGGGAATATATTCCATTAAGCATTCTATTGTACTTGTCCCCAAATTATATTCTTGGGAATTTACTCAACATTTTATTACTTGCTGTATTTAAAAACATGTACTTCATCCAACTCTTCTTTACATAGTGGTGCTGCTGAACTCTTAGCATATTTTATGTGTTCAAATAAACTTGAGAGTATGGCTTGCAATGCTAAAGAAAAGGTAGCAATTTACTGGCAGAGCTCGATTTCACACTTGTAGTCTTTACACAGAGACTGACATTGTTCAGTTTACTAATTGTAGACCTAATAACTTTTCCAAAGAGCACAAAAGTCTTATTTTACATCTGTGCTAAGACTTAAACCAAGACATAATATCACAAGTGGCTGTAAGCAGCGAGATTCCAAGGTCCACAGGCATGACTAAATCTAAGAATTTCAATATCTAAACAAAAATGGTTAAAAAGCATGTAATTATCCATAGCTCAGGCCAATCTGGTGAAGAGACAGGTAAGGGTGTTGACAGCCAGATGTCTCCAAGACTCCAGCTCTAGCATCTTCAACCCCTATAGCAAAAGTTTTCATGGGCCCTTCCTTTCTCCAATAGAAAATTTGAGGTTAGAAAGGTGTCATCTCCATTTTCTTTTAAAAATGTTTGTCAATGAGTGTGTATTTCTAAATGTTCTTTAAAGAATTAGGGAAAAGCCACCTTTTGCTTACGATGTTCATTCTCCTGAATACACACTTAGCTGAGCACAATTCCAAAGGGGTTTATCAGCCACTCCATGGCTTTACCAGAAACATGATAAAATGCTGCCTTTTTTGGGGATTGCTGCTTGCGACGATGTTTTCTCTGCCTATGCCTGGGAAAGAGAGGTCCTGTGGTCACCCCTGAAAGCCAGGCCTGGTCATCACACCAGGCACGCTCACATCTTCTGCAGACACAGCCCACAACCCAAGTTGGCTGAGCCAAGCCAGAATAGTTAAACTTGTCGCCATCTCAGAATTAGAAAAGTGAATTTAATCCTGGGCTGTCAGCTCAAATTTTCCCCACAGTTTTATGGAACAGCCTTATTTTCCCATAGGAAAAAAACTATGGGCTTCTATCAAACCTTGGGAAGGAGTTATTTTGTTTGCTTTTGCAAGACAATCAACAAACCAAACTATGTAGGCTTGTCATTAATTGTGAAATTTTTCCTATCATGCATTTTCCAGCTCCAGAGAAGCAAGGCCACCTAATTTGAAATGTGAGAGTTTGCAGGCTTTGTCGTTCGGATGTCGTTAAGCTCTTCATAGATGTTTTAAGCTAACTAACTGCCGCTGTTGCTGAAAATTGACATAAGCCCAATGGAAAACCCTTAGATATGAAGGAAACTTTCCATTGACTCCACTTGGTGTTGTCTGCATGCCAGCAGCAGGATGGTTTATCAATGCAAAGGGACAAGAGACAGCAAGAGGAAAAATCCTCTGGTTTTCCTTCATCACACAGCTCATCTGAGAGCTGGGGACTGTGGTTAGACACAGAACAACCAAACAACTACTAAAGGTTGAGAAAACAAAGCCATGAACCACACGCATGACTTTTTTCCCCTCTTGAATAGACTGGCTGAATGTAAAGATTGTCTTGGCCACATGACTATGTTTTAAGGCAAAATGAGCTACATTGCCAGCATGACTGTGTGCTGGGGCATGGTAGGAAGAGAGCTTGTACCAGCACTGAAAAACACAGCAAAGACTTGTCAGGCTGCTTGCAAGGCAGGACCACTGTGGGTACTGCCTTAAACAGAGGATGTGACAGCTGATCATAGAAGCATCATAGAATGATTAGGGTTGGAAGGGACTTTCTAAGGCCATTTAGTCCCACCCTCCTGAAATGAGAAAGGACATCTCCAAGAGGATCAGTTGAGCTGTCAGAGGTGACTTTTTCCTGTGTTTCACCTGAGAGAGCTGAGCTTGTTCATCCTGGAGGGAAGAAGGCTCCTGAAGGGGAGACCTTAGAGCAGCTCCAGGGCTTAAAGGGGCTGCAGAAAACCTGGAAAGGGGCTTTGGACAAGGGCCTGTAGGGACAGGACAGGGGAATGGCTTTAACCTGCCAGAGGGGAGACTGAGATGAGCTCTTAGGCAGAA
>JARCZZ010025724.1:0-22886 GCA_030323915.1 Brotogeris chrysoptera
CTTTTCTTTTCTTTTCTTTTCTTTTCTTTTCTTTTCTTTTCTTTTCTTTTTTTTTTTTTTAGTTTTTAGCTCCCCATCACAAGCTACCAAATATTTCTGAACACAGTAAATGATGTAAATTTGTGTGACGTCCTCCTGGGAGTCACTTACCTTGCATCACAGATGGTCTCCCGGGAGATGTGGATCTCAGGTGCAGCCCTCTGAAGAAAAGCTAAGTGATCCTCTACCTTAGATGAGCTGTGATCAAGACACTCCATAATACAAAGAGAAAGAATCTCAGGACACCTGAAACAAGCTGCATATAATAACGAAATATGGAATTGCAAAGTAACTAACGTAAATGATAAAAAATGCTCTCTTAAGACTGTTTGATTCCTCCCTTTGAAGGTTTCAAATGAATAGAGATAAAAGCTTGTTGGGAAAGTCTACATTTTAGTGTGAGTGCTTTTGAAAAATAGATATTTTATTTTACTTTTCATCAAAAATCTTCAGAATTGTTGACTGTGATATGTTATGGGAAAAAATCCATAAACCTGTAGTCTTTTTCAATGATCAGGAAATGAACAAGTAAAAATAGGGTTTTTGAAAGCAAAAATCATTATTTTGATTAAAAAAAAAAAAAAGTATTAGTGTTCTTTTTATAAGTATTGGACTTGTAAGTAACATTTTCAGAATTTTATTTTTTTAGAGCATATAGTTTTGAGAGAAATTTATTTTACTTCATCAAATAGATCTTAATAACCCTAAAGAATACCGTGAATAAAGAAAAAGAGGAAAAAAGACTCTCTCTCTTGTTGGTCTATTTCAAATCACATCAAACATATTTGCATAACCATAGACCAGTTTGGCAACCTTCTTCCTATGGTGAGACAATGACCATCAATCAAGAGGAATTCAGACCTTTCGACTATGTTCCCCTCTTCCATCCCCAAATTAAATGACATGTGTACAAATGCTATCATTGCATTTCAGAAGAATGTGTACTGCACAAGCAAGAACTATGTTGATGGCTACATAGTTCTTCCTTACCATAGATAGAGCTATTTCCGTAGCATTTTAATTATTACAGAAGAAGCTTTTCATTGGGTGTCTTGATGACACATTGGCTTAGCTTGCAAACCATGTTTATTTTTCGTGTTTGGTAGGAGCTGAGATCATCAAATGAGGCTAGCACTGACCTCTGATTTACTTCAAGATATATAAGTTATTATGATGTGTCACCTAATCATACTCAAGTGTGTTAATATTTTTTGACATGCCATGAATGACAGAGTGCTGTAACTCAGAAGTTACCTTCTGTTACAACTGTCAAGCAGGACATGAAATCTGGGCCCACTGGTAAGATTTACTTATCTAGCTACCTAATTTAGGACCAAGAATTCAACATGCTGTTGCTGAGTAAGGGAAGATGTGATTTGAGTAACCAAGTAGTTGTAAGTTCAGTTCAGTTCAGCAAGCCCATTTTGGCATGTTGAGATGGACAATTTGATCAACCTACAGAGCAGCCCGAGTACAAAGGAGCTTCTGTAAAGATGGACATCTGTTCTAACTTTTACACGTGGCGTTTAACATTGATGTAGGTCAAAGAGAAGTCCCAAGTCTGTATGTTTTCCTGAGGCTGCCAAGGCACTAGGATGTCATTCCACATTTTCTTGTCTACACTCATCCCTCTTCCAAATACATAAAGAATAATAGAAGGAGGTCAGGGGCCGATTATTCTAATTAGTCACCAAGGTCAGAAAAAGAAGTAATGGGATGAAGCTGCAACAAAGGGGAAATTTAGGTTAATAATTAAGACAAACTTTATAACTATTAGGATAGCTAGAGCCATGGAACAAACTGCCAAGGGAGGTCACAAAACCACTTTCACTTAGAAGCTTTCAAGGGCGGACTTATAATCAGTCTAACAGTAATGGCTTAAGGAAAATGAATTCAGTCTTGCTGTGAAGCACAAGCACAAGATATGCCACCCACTATGGTCTCCATTCCAGCCCTAATGATTCAGTTCTGAATCTATGAAATAAAAAAATCTCTGTTCTAATAGAAAAGAAGGTTGAGAAAAGAAAGGTGTTGATATATATCTTGGACTAATACTCTGCTAATGTTCTTAGGCTATCTGACCGGGTGATACTATACCTGAAAGATTTTAAAGAATATTAACAGTAATTTTACTTAATATTTATCACTTTTATCCAAGCACCCAAACCCCATTGCAAGTGTTGTGAAGCTCAATTAACCTATTAAGCTTCACAACAAGAACATGTTTTGCTCAGGTTTTTATTGTGACAAAAGCAGCTGTGTCATGAGACTTGAGGATTTTTTTTCTAAATCATAATAAATAGCTTTAAGCAGTGCCAAATTCAGGACTACATTGAAAAGATTGAGTGTATCAGGGAAAATAGGTGTTACCTTAAAGGCAGATAGACAATTAATAGTGTACCCCTTAGTCCTTTGGGCCATGTCCACAGAGTTAACTGAATTGGGATTGGTGTGAAATACATGTGGGTGAAAGCCTCACAGTCACTTTTCCAGTTGGTTAAATCTTGGGCCAAACAAGGCATTGCTGACAGTGTAATTTCTTTAGGTTTCTGTATAAAGGAAAACCTATTTCCACAAATTAAGCCCTGGGAGTTCCTTATTTTAATTCCTACATTGAGTCCAAAATCTATGTTTGAAGAAGAGAAAGAAAAGCAAGTCCATTTTAAGAGCACCCAGAGATGTAAAATCTATCATCCCCTTTGGTAAATAGCTACTGTTGTTAATCATCTTACAGTTTAAATCTATGCTTTATTTTCAGTTCAAATTTCTGTAGCTTTAACAGCTGGCCTTTGAACACTGTAACATCTTTGTCTGCAATCTTCCTTACGTAGATACTTACAAACTAATCAAGTCTCCACATGTGTTTTACCTCTGCCAAGTCAAATCGAATACAATACTGAATTTGTGCGGCGACACATAAGAAAAAATTATATCTGAACCCTGATGAGAAAAAGATTTTACAGAGGGAATCTGGAAAACCAGCACTTAACAGTCATGCTTTAAAATTGGGTCACTACCCCCTTGAATTATCCTTTTGTTTGTGTAGTCAGCTTTAATTCTTTTTCTTACCTGGATTTGTAATAGCACACTTAGTCCCAGTTGTTTGCTTACACCCAACTTACCAAGCAACCTAGAGCTTTAAGTCAGTCATCTATTTTGCTCACTATTTACTGCTAAACCCAAATTTTTTATCTGAAAATACACTCAGTAATGATTTTCTGTTTATTTTTTTTTCCCCAAGTTGTTGTTAAAACTAGTTAATAGTGATAGGTATGAACCATGGCCTCTCTGGAATTCCACTGAAAGGAGTTTTTAAGGGCTGTTTTTTCATTTAATGTGATATTTTGGGATCCAATACTCATTTTTTTTTTCATGTGTGCAAAGTAAGCTACATTAATAATTAGAGCCACTAGTTCCAATTCCCTCTTCTCCTTCTTACAGAACTGTTGTAACTTCTTGTTGCAAGAATGTTCTTATAATCAGCCAACCATTGGCCAGGACTTCGAAGTTTTGGCTTGCGTACCATAATATTAGCCTTCCAGGCTATAATGACTGATACATTAAAAAGAATTTAGTCTACTTCTTAATGTCTGATCATAAAAAATCAGTTATTAGTTTCTTTTATACTAAGGAAAAAAAAAAAAAAAAAAGAGCTATGTGGCTACTATTTTGTACACTTTGTTGTATGGCAACAAATGCCTTTTTTTTTCCAGAATAAGTAAATTGCCTTAAGAATGTAAGGCAAAAAATGCCTTTGTTTTTCCAAAATAAGTCAAATGCAGATGGGAATTATGAAAATTGTCAAAGGGCACTCTTATTCTGGCTATTTCATAACAGCATCAAAACCAGGGAAGAAGTAACTAGAAGTAATGATTCTGGCAAGCACTGAGGGTAGCTATGCAAAAACAAGGTCTGGAAAATATCCTTAGGCCAGAAGAGCCAGAAGTTACTTCCTTGTTTCTATAAAAGTTCTTAGCTTCTTACAGTCAGTTCAATCACACAATTACAGCAAAAGCATGCTGCAACTCCAGGTCAAAAAAAAAACAAAACAAAAAAGAAATCACATTAAAAAGATAGGTACAACAAGCCTTTGAACAGAACAATTATGCCAAACTTGAGAAACTGGAAACTGATCAGCAATGTGACAACTGAATCCATTGCTACAGACAAAATGCTGTAGTAAACGCTCAGAAGACAGGGGAGGGATAAGGGAGGAAGAAAAGAAAGAAGGAGATATTCAATTTGATCACATTAGGATTGATTTAAAGATTGTTTGGGACCTACTTTCATTTTCATTTTAATATTATTAGGAGATAGCAGAATGTAACACGCTTTGACACTGAATGCTATGCTTTGCATTGGTTGCAGAAGTTGCCTGGAGAAGTGGGGGTAGTGGGGAGGAATTGATCAGATTCTTTCTATTTTCATATGGAAGGGAAAAAGTTGTGTGACATTTACAAAGTCATCTGCCACCTGAACAATGGGCTAGAAGACAAGCTCCTACATTTTGTGCTTTATGTCTTTCTTTAACCCATACACATCCATTTTTGTTAGCCTGAAATTAAAATGAACATACTACTTTCCTCCAGTGATGAAAATTGGTTCCTTCTACCTACCGAGACAAAGGGGGTTAAAAAGTTACAAAATGAAATATATAAACCTTTAGAATCAATTTTAAGTAATGTTAAGTTTGATGGCTTTATAACAGTAGTAATGGGTAATTACTGAGATGCATGATATATGGAGAAAAAATATAGAGCACAGCTAGAGAACATACGGAGAATTCTTTTACAAGATAAACTGCTGTATTTGACATAGGTTAGGCCTTTATGACCTTAGTATAAAATGAGTGTAAGAAAACAGGCTAGAAGAACAGGACGTAAAGATAGGGAGTATCTGGAATGGCAGGGGCCCAGGATGGGCTGTAGTTAGAAACTAACTGATAAGTAGGAAGACAGCATGATTGTTATGTCAGTGGTGTTAATGAACTGATTAAGCTGGTATAAGCATCTACTGCTCATGCTTCAAAGGCTGCCAGCAGTGATAAAGATTGTTGGAAGAAGTAAAGGACACCGAAAGACCACCACCACATTTTTTGTACACATGCGGGAAACTTTCTGGAAAATGATGTAATCCATACGTAGCCTCATGAATATGTATGTGTGCTCAGTAGCAATATAAGGACTGCTTGTGTAGCAAAATGGGGACACATGTTAGCAGGAGCTATCCCCTGCAATAAAGAATACCTGCTTGTCAACTAGAAAACTTCGTTGGCAGGTTTGTTTGTGGAGTTTTCTCCAAATCATTATCCATCCATTGTTTGCCTCCCTCACCATTAAATCATTCCTCTAGAGCATTGTTTTCTCTCCAACTCTAACCCACTGTCTGTAGGTTTTCAGATAAAAACATGGAGTTCATACCTGGGCTGTTGCTGACCTACCAAACTCTAATAAAATGTAGGCGATAGATGTTAAAGCATTTTACAAAGAATTTCAATAATGGGATTTGAGATTTATGATCTGTCTTGTTTTGGGGTTTTGATTTTCCTTTTGATAAGGAATCTGACAGAGAGAGACATGGAGTGTATTGACTAGTGTTAAATGATGAAATAACAGCCAAACTGGAACTTCGCTATCCCAGTTTTGTGATCTGCGTCAGAGGTAATGAATATTCCTGTAAAAGATATATAGCAGTACTTTGGTTTGACTTAATGTCTTTTTTTTTTTTTTTTCTTCATTGGCTGATCTTTTGTCATTCATTTCATCCTAAATTCCAGGACAGACAGTCCAGTGATTCAACATTAAAGGCTAATCAGCTCTGTTGGAGGAGGAAAGGAGGCAACAAATGCTGTTAGTGGATAGCTGAAATTGGTTTATCAGAGCAGAGCATTCCAGCAAAGCCTAAAACATTGGGGTACCAGCTCAGATGTGAGGCATGTATCACAGTTCAATACTTCAGATTGTCCAGTATGTTTTAATTTGCTACTTTTTATGTCTTCTTAATGCAGAAGACTGTCAAACTATCCCTGATGGTTCACCTGGATATCAGCTTAGGCTTTGTTATTTTAATTGTGCAGTGAAAACTTCACTTTTTTTCTCTATGTGGGGGATACAAAGAGTAGAGATAGGATGCAGGAAGGGATCTGGGGTGGAATATCCTTTCCTCTGACTTCTCTTCATGGCCAATAGATATCTGGAAGAAAGCACAGGATTGATAGACCCCACAAAAAATGTTGAAATGAGTACAGCATAAGCAGATGGAAGTTTTTGAAATGCATTAATCTTCTCTCCTTTCCTTAAATATAGCATCTAGGATATCAGATACACTCATGACCCCCCAGCAGAGCTGGTCTGCAGTGGCTTCTTGCTTTAAATGCGGAACAGCTTCTTCAGTGATAACACTGTGCATGGCAAGCAGGATAAGAAATCAGCCAGTTTATGGATCGATGGTGCATTGCCAGTCGCATCCCAGCCTGGGGGAACATGCATGTTTCTGTTATAGTCAAACACCCTCCCAGAGGGAGCCTACATGTCTCATTTTCTCATGGAAATCATAGGTCTCATCAGTGCAGTTATTCAGTATGTCTCAAATATTTCAGATTAGACAGGACAGCTATAATATTTTTCTTTTTCTTCTTTCCCAGAGGAGGCAAATTGCTTGATTTGCTGAGCTGTGGCTGTTTCTCTACAGGTACTTATGTGAAGAAATTATTGAGGTAGAGTTGAGTTTTGTACTTGGTTTTGATGGTGATTTGTCTGAAAGCATTGGCTAGACTAGAAAAAATGGTCTAATTTGAAGGAATTAACTGGTCAGACAAGATACAAATAGGGGGACCTTTAACATTGCAATGACCAGTGAACAGAAGGCTAACTTCTTACCTTATTTTTCTCTGCATAACCTAGATGCCTCGGGATCATGAGAACAGAGTTTAAGACCCAGTCTGTTGCTTTCAGTTGCTGACAAGATATATTTTTACTAGGTGGATGACACTGTTACTAGGTTGAATATTCACATTTAATCTTTCTCCCACTTACCTTGGGTTAACTAAGAATAGCCAATAATTTATCAATTTGTTAAATATTGTCAAGCCTGACAAAGCCTGTTGAATGATAGGGTAGACTTCTTCATATAGGTAGGATTTGCTTTGAAAGTATTATCTGAAGATCCCTGCAGGTATAACCACTACAATAGAAGGGACTAAATCCTACTTTTGTCAACTTCTGCATAAATAGGTTTTCCCCATTCTGACTTTGAAATGAAAATGTGCCTCACCTGCCTGCCTATATCAAAGACTAAGGTGTTTAAGTCATGGTTGGGTAGACCCCATCCTTAGCAGTTTTTAGGTGGTTAATGTGTTAATTCTGTGACCTGGAAGTACTGAAGTTTTCTTTGCCAGGTGTAACATCTGCTCTGGACTGTGCTTCCACTACAAAGGAATTACCTAATCCTAATTCCACTGGATCAGGATAAACCATGTTTCCCTGATAGCTACTGCAGTATTGCAGTAGTTTGTTACCTAGGTACCTTGAATAATTTGGTTTTAATTATAGTACCTTTAGAACTGTAATTTTGTGGTCAGTATTCAACTGAGACAGTGGTAAGAATCATGCCCTGGGTTTGAATGAGATCCAACATGCAGTTGAGCTACAATGAGCTCTGATCCAGCTTCACCAGGGCAGAAATAGTTACATCAAGTTTATGCTCTTGTAACACAAACTGCAAACTATCCATCTGGCTTTACTCTTGTAAGAGATGATCCTCTTTATGTTTACAGTTTAGATGACACCTTTCCCATCTGATGCCTTTGCTTCTGCACTGAATTATTGCCTTTCAATAGCACGGAATTAGCTGAGACTTCTCGATCAAAGCTCATTACAATTGTGTTACAAACCTTATATGTAGACACATCCAAGAAAATGTAATCTTTTATGCTACTGACACTCTGAATTTAAAACCATTATTAATAATTATCATTGAGTTAAATAACAAGAGTGAAAGCTGCTAAAGCTAAGTATTTACTGCTTTTTTCCATATCTGTGGTAGATGTAAATTGAGGAATAGAGTAAGAATTACACTAGCTAAGCAGTGGAGCCAAGCTTGCTCGTGAGCTTCTTCCTAAGAGCAGCCACAAAAGCCTCAAGCCAGCTGTTCTGTCTGGTTTATCATGAGCCACTGCCTTTGATCGGGAAAGAGGGGCTGAGATGTGCTGTGGTTTATTAACTGCAGGTATAACATCCAAGTGTGCTCTTCCCAGAGGAACTTCACAGTCTGTGGTGACACCAGTGGGATTACAGTGGCAATACATGCAGCCCCCTCAATTTCAAAGCCATAAATACCAGATTTCATTTCCAGCAATGACACTGCAAGTAGATTGATAAAATGGGTTACCCACATGGGAAGACCAGGAGATGTTTACAGCTTCACATGTCAGTTTCTCACCCATGTTTTTCATGTTCTGTTATCATGGCTACATATTTTCCATTTGCTGCTTCTCCCTGTAGTACAAATTTTTTCCCTCAATTTACTCCCTTGAACATCATTTTCTGCTATTTTAACTTCTACTCTTAACACTATCTATGCTTCATCAATAAATCTCTCCTACCCATTTATCTGCCTGAGAATCTCAGTTCCTATTTCTATCACTTTTGCTCTCTACCAAGAAGTTCCTTTCTAGTTTGATGTCCCAGCACAATTAATCACAATGTCGAATAGGAGATACCTTCCTTCAGTGTGGTTGGCACAGAACAGAGAAAAATTTGTTGCCAGCAATGGCAATGAATAAACCTTTCAAATGATCATTATCATGATGAAGTGATATATTTAAAGCATCCCAGAGGCTTTAACCCACTCCAGAACATTATAAAGGAATTGGCGAAATTGGAGGTGGCACTTGGGTTGTCAGACTCAGGTTCTGTCTGCTCTGGAGGGAATGTTTTCAGAAAAGTAAACAGCTAAGCCTGTAGATTTTTACGAAGTGCCAAGCCTAGCTCCTTTCTTTTCCAGATATTGCTTCCTGTTTGGACCCATAGGGAACACAAAAAGACAGCTACAGATTGAATAGGTTCTGAAGTAAACATGCCGTTGTATTCTGAAGTAAACATGCCATTGTATTCAGTACATTGTTTAGGTTTCCCTCTTGTTTTAAATTATATGGCTGTATCTAGCTCAGGTCCAAAGTAATTCCATTTTATATACAGTTTGAAATCCTCTATTCATGGTTTTGCAAGTAAAAGGCAATGGAGAGCTGGCCATTATGTTTACATGCTTACACAAAAACTTATAGATCTGCATTCGTGTGTGTATAAATTCCTTATCATCAGCACCCAGAGCTGGAAAGGCTTGGCCTATAACATCATATACTTCATTTAGGAATAAAATTCCGTATAGCATCTTTTCAATCAAAAGCTCCAGGAGATCCAGGGTGATGCATACTATGACATCAGTTGAATTTGGTCAGTACATCATTCTCCACTGCTTATTGCACAGTCATAAGAACTACTTTGGCATTTTCGGTGAAGACAATTGGTATTTATTTAAAGACATTTCATTCATTAACTGGTACATGTGTAAATAAGTATCATTGTTTCATGATAATGCAGTTCTGTATTCTGTTAAACTGATACAATATCTACCATGTGGAATTTTAAAATTGTTTTCATTTAGGGTAAAGAAGAAAATTAAATACTTATTTACTCAATCTGAAAGTTACAAGATGGAGAAGAAACATACCTGTATCTTTTGTGATAAAAGGAAGGTTGTACATATGAAAAAAAAAATATTGTTTTAATAGAAAGGGTAATGGGCATTTTAAAAAGAGTATATTTATGCAACACAGAAAATGTAAGCGAGAACTATATAAAAAGCCTTCTAAACCTCTTTAAATCCAATTTGTCTCCTTTGTTTACGGGAGACTGAAGTGGCCTGAAACTGTGTGCAATAATCAGAGACATCTAGTGGCTGACTGATAAATTGCAAATTAACATGTAATTGCATATTATTCTTCTGTAAGCTCTCAAGACACATGAAGTTTCAGCTGTCTTTACATTTTAAGGATCCCTTTCTCCCAGTCCTTTCAAGGAGACACTGGGGATTCATCTCATTGAAAAAACCTTTCCTCACTCATCAAACTGCAGGTGATGCTTCAGAGCTCCCTTCCTTTACTTGTTGCCTGTAAGAAAGTTTAGGGCTCCACTTTTGCCTCCTTGGTCTATGTTTTGGTTAATGTATCACTAATCACTCACAGTGCAATTCAGTAAACAAACAATTAAAATAAAAAAGCTACACTGAAGCAATTGACACTTATTTCTTCAGATCCTGAAAAAAACTGTGGAAGATTCTCACTGTGGAGAATTCATAGGGCTAAGGTTGCTCCCATAACAATAAAAATACCTTTGGTTTCTTATTCTGTTTTGCTTTGATTTCTATTATTTTGAAAAATTCCCTGGCATGTTACTGCTGATGAGAAGAGCAAATAGAAACAGTGATTTTCTTTTTCTTCTTCTTTCTCTTTATCTTCCCTGCCACTCAATTTTTCCACCTTTTCTGTCCAGGTTTTGTTGAGTTCTGAGCTCTTGTCTGTGGTTTTGTTGTTTATGGTTTTTGTTTGGTTTGGGTTGTTGTTTTTTTTTAATAAGCAAATTTGCGTGTGAATAACTAGGGTCTTCCTTACCAATAGCAGGCTATTTGTTGATTTAAACCTTTTGACTATATGTAGTTAATCCAAAATATTCTGTTTATCAGATCTAATTCACATATTCCTCCCAAGAAATAAATCTGTGGTTGTTTGTTCACTTTTAGAGGTACTGTGCTTACATTTAGAAATAAAAAATTAATGGATCCAGTTTGTTGTTTTGGAAGAACATCAAGGAGCTGCTTAGAAATGATCTTAAATAGATTTTTCTCCTTTCTTCCTGAAGAATTCCTTTTGAAATGGACATCAAACAGGGAAAAAAGTAGTGACCCCTTTCTGCATGAGGTACCCCTCCTTGAATAAAGGAAAAATGACAAAGCTCCAGAGAAAATGGTGCCCAAGGGAGGAGAAACTCCTTGTATGAAGCAGCTGGCACAGGCACACCACAAGTTTCACTCTAGATAAATCCCCACTTTCCTTTAAAACAAACAGACTCCAAAATTGCTCAGAACAAATATACTCCGGTCCAAACCAAGTCAAGACAGCAAGCAAATACACTCCAGAAAACACCAGGCAATTAGACTCCTAAAGTCAGTTTAAACATAGGCACAGCAGATGAGCAAACACTCCCTTCGCCTTATGGAAAATAAACACAGGAGGCAGTCGTACTGCTTTTGCTGGCAGCCCCAGCCCTTGATTCCCCAGAGGAAGGAGGGCCACATCTCTCCCCTGCTGAGCTGCACTCAGTGTGTCTGGCTTCCTGACTAGGAAAGGAAATATTGATATAATTCTGCTAATTAGAGTTCCTATTATTATCATAGCTTTTTTATTTGAATGGGGGATAGGAAGCAGCTTTGCAAGAAAAGGACCTAGGCTGGTCCTGATCAGCTCGTTGACTTTAAGACAACAGCATGCCCTTACAACAAGGGTCAACAGCCTCCTGGACTGCATATAGTCAAAGCATTGCCAGCAGGTTGAAGAAGGTGGTCCTTGTCCTCTGCTTGGCAGTGGTGAGACACATCTGGAGTGCTCTGCTCCCTTGGACACAAGACACATGGATACATCCAGATGGGCAAGGATCTGGAGAACAAGTTGAACACAAGGAGGCTGATGGAGCTGAGTTTGTTCACTCTGAAGAAATCTGAGGGGATATTTTTGTGTCTTTGTCTGCCTCATAGGAACTTGTAAAAATATGGAGTTTTCCAAGTTTTAAACAATTTTTTACAATCTCAAAAAAGTGAGATAACAGACAGAAGTTAAACATTCCTCTCTCATTTTCTTCATCAGGGTAGACTATTAATATTTATTTTCAGACTCTTTTATTTTTCGCTGCAAAATAACTGCTGAGCTAAGTAGATGAGGAAGGCAAGGGCCAGGAGGAAAATAGGGGCCCCAAATTGGAAAATGCAAAGTTAGTAATGGGGGTTTCATCAGAGTGTCTAATGCTTTGTCTAACACAATTCCTTCTCTTTGTTCTGGATTAAACCTTCTGAAGGAAAATGCATTGTGTGCAGGCACAACTAACAACATGAGAACTTCTGGGCTGGATGCAACAAGCTTCACTTTCTAATGGCTTGCAAAGTACAACATTGCCACTTATTTACTATGGAATTTTCAAAAAAAACCTTACATGATCTAACTGAAATACTTCTGCTGTCCTATAAGAAGCAAAAGTGTCCCTCATAAGAGAACAGCACAGGGCTCCATTTTAATTAAGACATTACTGCTCCAAACTTCTACTGAAGTTGCTAAACACCCTTTTTCCAAAATGAGCACTGTAGGGCCAGCCTAGGAAGGCTGAAGAAGAAACCTTGTGTTTTTATTTTCCAAATTTAATTTCTCCTAACTTTTTACAGGATTTGAAAAATCTGTGCATCGACAAAATTCAGTTAAGTGAACGCTCACAGAGTCTTTATATTAAGGTTAGACTGTACTTGACTCATTTATGACTATTTGTAGGAATAATGGTTTTGATGTGAGTAAACACATAACTGGAGTTTGCATTTTGCAGGACTACTTCTAGAAATATTTCTTTGTTATACTTGGGAAATCATACTTGAGCCAGAAGGCACATGCCATTTCTAACTAGGAAAAAAGAAACCATCTTAACAATTATACTCCTATAATGGTCTTATAAACCTGAGCTCTGAACATGTTTATACAGTTTCTTGCCATCTCACCTTGCTTATCTGTAACTTCCGGCTTCATCCCTGTGTATAAACCTACGATGCATTTATGTCTCAATCCAAATGGACAAGATGCTTCCCTATATTCACAGTAAGCATGGAAGCAGACTTTGTATCACTGTTTTTTCATTTCGTGATTCAACATTGTAAAATACTGTTTTCAGCAGTAGAAAATTCACATGCTGAATTTTATGCATGAGCCAAATAACCCTCTGTATGAGATATTCCTTTCCATGTCCTTGGTGGAGTGGTGCTTCTGACAGTCAGAGACAGCAAATACAGAGGTACATGATGTAATGAAAATAGCCTGATTTCCTAAGAGTACAAATCAATACCCACAATGACTTTACTGATTTCTTTTTTTTTTTTTTTTTTAAACCGATAAATTACTTTTTCCAACAAAAATACCAAAGAAAACTTTTGAAAGAGAGGGATTTATGCAAGAGTGAGACTTTCATATTTGGCAGTAAAGGAGGGAAAAATAGCAGTAAGCATGAGCTGAAGTTATCATGCCTGCTATTTCCTTAAACAAATTCAGATTACTTGTGTCCTAATAACAGTGTCCTTTTACATGCCATTTAAATCACTTAATGTGGAAGGTGCTAGAAAAAAAGAGGAGGTAACTTAGCAGTCTTTGCCTCAAAGAGTAGACTATTGGACCTCCAGGGCACCACAGCTGTTCTGTATGATGAAATAAAAGTGTAATGCAACTCAAAGAGTGTTTTCACAAAAGAAAGTGTAGAGATGAGAGAAGAGAAAAAAAAACCCACACTGAATACTGGGTCTTGTCAGAAAATCTTGGCCATATGTCAAGCTCAGACTCCTGATCAAGACTGCAGGTAGCTGCCTTCAATCATCTGGTATCTGGTAGCCAGGACCCCTCATCAGGGGCTGTCTCATACATCTCTTCTTTGAATTGAATGCATATGTCTCACTTCTTTTAAGGGAGGTGAGAGGTGTTTTACCACACACCTCCCTTCCAATCATTCACTGGCTATGACATTCTTCAGGAGCCTAAAATCTCCATTCCTGACAGAGTCCTCCTCCTATCCCACAGGCTGTGCTGCATGGACTGTGAGGGTCCCTGGGTGGAAGGTGTGCACATGGGGATCACAGGGTGCTTCTGAGGGGAGAGCTTTGGTGCCTAAGGCTTTACACATTTTTTTGCAATTGGACAAGGAAAAAATAAAATTATTAAATGGAAATAAAAAGTTATTCTTGCAATTGAAAAGGGAAACTGAGGCAATTCTGGGGTAGAGACCAGAAACCACCACGGGTTCATGGAAGGTAAGCACCCTTGGGGGAGAGATAGCACTGCAGCTGTGTCATTTGCAGGAGACTGGGATGTGAGAGCAGGGCCATATATTTCCTACACTGCTTCAAAAGGATGAACTTTCTGTCGTCCTGTAGTCCTGGCCATGTCTGTTGTGGCAAAGGAGAGAAGAACCACAGGTAACCCTTCTGGTCAGAAAGGAAGGTTCAGTGGTTTTATGCACTTGAAGACAGTCTTCCATTACTGGATAACAGCACCAATGTTGCTTCTCCATCCCATCTCCACAAGTTGCTCTAATTTGGTGAAGCTAATTGCTTTTAATGTGTGAGCAGAAACTGCTGGTCCAGAGGCTGAGGTTAATGTCAGGGTTTTCAACGATTTCAGGGATGTCCAGGGCATCCAAGGATAGATTAACCAAGGATAGATTCCCTCCTGTTTTCATCAGTCTGTTTTAGGGACCAATCCAGCATGCACTCAGGTCAATAGATGACATTTCATTAATTTCAGTGGGGAGTAGTTTAAGCTTCACATGTTGCAAGAACATTAATTAGCATTGTATCCATCACCCGGTGAAGAAAATGGGGATGGTTTGGTGTTATACTGAAAGGCTATTTGCCTGGAAAATTTATCCTTTGAGTGAAAATGTTCACCCTTATATAACTTGTCTTGTTTTCTGACAAGGAAAGGAGAGACAAATAAATCTATATTTAAAAAAAAAAAAAAGAAAAGAACTTTTTTAAATTTAATGAAATCTAAAACCCAAAACAATGCACAGCAAATTAACTTGTTTTCCTGAACCTGTTTTTGTTTGTTTGTTTCGTATGTTATTATTTGCATTTTAGGTTTTAATTATGTGAAACATTTTTACCAAAAATCAAATGCACAATGGAAAAGGCCGTTATGCAGCTTGATTTAAAAGGGAATGCCTACGTTATGAATTCATGGGAAAATTTCAAATAAAATTGATAATCAATGGTGGTTTTGATTAGCTTCAGCAATGATGAGACAGATGTATATATCTTTATTTTTTAGTATGTTTTGCTAATGAACTGTGGTTTTTGTTTTTACTAACTGGGGAAATTATTGCTTAATATTTCACTCTTTGTTTATTTGTTTTTTCCTATCTGACACGTCTGTGGTCTGCAGTGGCAGTGACTTTTTTGTTTGTCTGCAGTTGTTAGTGCCATTATTGTAACATTTCCAAACGATGCATCAGAACGCCACTGCGCTGCATGATGTACAGCTCTTAAATCAAAATATGCTCCCTGATATATGAGGCAATAGAACACAGACAGGGGAGCACAAAAAGAAAACCAAAAACCCCAAACCAAAGCACAACAAAAAGAACGACTTACACCATTAACTGGTTGACATGATAGACTGCAGTCCCACTTAGATCTCATGGCACTTTACTCCCAGTATTAAAAATATAATGTAAAGACCATGTTCTAGGAGAAATGTTACACAGTGTGATAAAAGCAAATCAAAACGCTGCTTGCTGTTAACAAACACTTTTGCTACATTTCATGGGCTTTATTCCTGCAAAGAATAGATTGGTGTGGCACTAATGGGACAGCACCCATTTATACCTCGGTATGATCTCCTGTCAGGTGTTTCTATTGGAACATATATTAACCTTGTGGCATGCTATTTAACTCAAACTCTGTGTTTGACAATCAAAGCTATATTGCCAGCGAATCACATAAATTTGATGTTCAGTGAGTACAAATAGTTCAAGCACCACTACCATAGTGAGCTCTAAGATAGATTTACACCAATCTGTATCTAGCTTGACTTGCCTTCATTCAGCAAAGACTGTAGTTAAGCCTCCATGCCAAATTCACAGGTTTGTTTCTCCCCTTCTTTTTTGTTCTGATATTGAGATTAATTCAGGGAAGTCCTGCCTTAAACTTACAAAACAAAAGTCTACCTTACAACAGATTCTCTGCTGACGTCTTTTATGTCTTACCGGGGGGAAAAGAAAAAAAAAAAAAAAAAGGAAGATATTATTTCTGAGTCTCTTCTTGTTTTGTTACTCTCTTTCATTTCTTTTCATTTCTTTTTTTTTTTTTTGCTTAGTGTATCAGCCCAAACCAATGATAGCATTTCACTTCCAGGGGCCAGAAGGGTTAAATTCCTCCCACTTCACCCAGTCTCTCTTGAAGCTGGAGTTACACTCATAAAGGATCTAGCATGGGGAGGGCTGGATTTCTTAAGACAGCCTGAGGCCTCCAACAGCAGCCTTCGCTTTCAATCAATGTCGTGAGGCACAAGTGAAAATTCATTCAGAGAACAGTCGGAGGTCTTCGCCTGTCCATACAGCCGCCTGGCACACAATCCCAAGCACAAACTGGCGGCATCTCAGCTGGATATTTGACATTTTGCCGAACCACCATTTGCTTGAGAACTGATAATTAAACACTCCTTCTCCTTTAAAAAAATAATGAAAAAGTAGATTAAAAAAAAAAAAAAAAACAAAAACAAGTCAACTCTGCTGGTAACCTTGGAGACTTCTTTTTGTCAAGGTCTCAATACTTGCCAAAATGTGTTTCCATTCAGGATCGGTCCTAGCTGTACAATTGCCTTTTCTGCTACCTTAGTGTGTTATTCTGGCTGGTTTCATTTGACTTGCCTCTGGGATGCTGTGCTGCTCTGGCAGGGAGATCTGCATGCTGGCAGAGTTCATGAACTCATGCTTGCAAGCTGATCTTTGCCCTGGGTGTTTCTAAATATTTTGGTGTGTATGTAACATGACAGAATGTGACTTTGCACTGAAAAGACAAAAAGACACAAAGAGGAAGAAACATCTCACATCCCCTCCTTCCTCTGCATCTCCCGCTTCCTCCAATCCTGTCAAGTTTTATTATGCTCAGAAGGCAATCAGGTGAGTCATAATATTTAAGCAATATTGGGGGAAAGGAGAGGTTTTAATTAATTTCCTTACACATTAACACAGTCCAGCTCATGACTCAGTGGAACTCTATACAGTCTTTTGCAGACAGATGGGACCTTACCCTCTCTGTCCTCTGAGCTTCCTGGACGAGGTGGAGATGCATTACCACAGCTTATTAGCTGTTCTGCAGTGCTGTTTTAAGTGTAATTCCACTGTAAAACAGCCAGGTAGCACATAGCTTGAAGTTAGCTTGAGCTTGGTCAATTCATATTGAAGGCATTGTTTTTAAAAAACAGGAAATTGTAAACATATCTGGAGATGTAATTTAAAGCGTCAGAGAAACAGCCCTAGTGTCCTGTATGATCACCTGGTATCGTGCAACTATGGTCAGAGGTGGTTTGAACTCTGGTTCTGGTGCAGAAAAGTAATCAGGCCTGGGTACTAAAAGGGCAGGAGGAAACTGGTGCATTCCAGAGCTTCATGTCAGGAATGGAATAAATCATGGTCAGCACAGAGGACTACCCTTTGACTGTACCTCTTGCTGGATGTCATATTGGATAACCTGTCTTAAAGGTAGTCTTGGTCCACCAATCCTAGCCTTTGTTCTAATACTTGATTTTGTTTGGACTGTGGGTTGTTTCTTTTTTTGGTTTGTTTGTTAGTTTTGTTTGGGTTTTTTGTTTTGTTTTGTTTCTTTTTTCTTTTCTGTCTAAACTTGGATGAAAACAAAAAGAGCAAAAGAGCAGGCAGAAACTTATACTAAGTTTCTTAGAGGTGATAGGTGAGGGTTAGCTCAGTTTTACTTTCTCATGACAAGAAATGTTCATACAGGGCTCAGGCATCTGAATCCCAGTTTGCAAGAAGGAATTGCGCTGACATTGCAATGGGATGTAAACAGAAACAAGAACAGCTCAGGATTCCTCATGCCTAGGCAAAGTGGCTGGCCCAAAAGTTTTAATAAGAAAGAGTTTTAAGTCAAATGCTCCATTTCTCTGCTGTTATTTAAGAAAATATTTGTAGGTAAATAAAAACGGAACTGAGATTTTTGTTACTGCTTCCACATCTCCCCTAATGTTTTTCTGCATTTCAATGTCTTTTGATGCATGAAAATACCCAAGTCCAGGTTAAGCATTTCTGGAGCTCTGCACTAACTTGCTGCACAAAAAAACCCCATCCTTCAGGGTTAAGAAACATAGTCCAGGTTCACAGTATAACTTCATGCCAGGAATCACGTGAAAATAAAATAAAATAAAAAATAAAATATAAAATACAATAAAATATAAAATAAAATTAAGTAAAATCAAGCAAAGTAAAACATAAAATATGATAAAAATAAAATAAAAATAGAATAAATAAAATAAATAAAATATTAGACTAAATTAAATCCTGCTTAAAGGTTCCTCTCTCACTGCCTTGGTTCTCAACCAGGAGAAGTGGAAGGGGCATGTCTTCAGACCTGTTCAACCCTTTGACCCCAGACTGCTGCAAAACCTCTCCTGTTCCTTTATGACACACCAAGGCAGAGTTTGAACTGAGGGAACAAAGAGTTATAGGAGTGTTCATCAGCACTGCCATTTTGGGGTTGAACTACATTGGTGGTGGGATTCTTTTTTCCAGATAGGAAGTTTCTCCATTTACATTTGCTCTTCCACTTGACAGATAAAGCATGAAGTGTTGGAGAGACAGTGCTTCAAAAAAATGTCTCTAAGGGTTGGTGCCTCCCGTGTCAGGAAAGCTTAAGCACATAGCATTTTCTAGAGCAGAGCCCTGAGCTATCACCTAGTCAGTAGTGAAATTCCCTTCTACGTATTTCTCAAATAATGCAATTTACTCCCTAATCCATTATTTGGGAAACCATTAAGAAAAAAAAGAAAAATGAGGATGAATGAATAAAACCAAAGGCACGTCATTAATGAACAAAACAAAAAGTGATATTTACAAAAGGTACAGTGACCTCAGAAGTGACAATCTGTATTTTTGTTTTAAACCAGCATTGGGTACCTTTAGTATACCATAGACCATTAAAGACAATTAAGTCCTTCCCCACTACTCCACCCCGTTGCACAGCCTGGTCTCTTCATCCTTTGCGCATATCAACCAGCTCCTCTGAATGGATTTTTTAAAAATCACATCCCTGTGTGACACTGCACACAAAACAAATAGCAGCAGTGCACTAAGCCAAATATATCTTGTCAAGTGAGTGCCATTACAATGTAAGGATTGATTTGCTGGCAGAGGTCTTGCATATAAGCAGACATAGAAGCAACAGCCAGGGTTAACAACTTTTCACATGGAGAATTTATTAAAGGCACAATAACAAAAGGACTATCCTGTTGTTGCCTTTCAGATCCCAGCTATTGCAGATTTGGGATGGACTAAAAACTTCCTGGGATGAGACAAGGAGAGAGTTATATTTATACAGACATCACCCTCAGTCCCTGCACTTCTTCCAGGCAGCTGCATCCAAGCAGGTAGCTGTTTGTGTATTAATGTTCACATAGTCTCATTTCTGTTTTCAGCTGGGGCCTTTAGCAACCTGCCTCTGGTAATAACCTTATCAGTTCTCTCTGGATAAGCTGGGAGCGCAAGTTTTTGAGTAACAGCTACAGTGACATCTCCCAACTTTGTGGGAAATGCTGCTGCTGACACACAAGTGACACCCACTTCACCTCTGACAAATGTGTCTGGCACCAGCACCAGAATCTTGAGCTTTGAAGAAACACCACCTTCTAGATAAGACATTGAACAATTATTCATGTTAGCAAGGGGTTCTATGGCTTTTACAACAGTAGAACAGTTAGGTGCTAACTAGCCCCTTGTAATTCCATTTGGATGCAAAGCTGACTTAAGATCTTTGCCTCATATTCCATATCTCTCACCCTGGAAGCTGCCTTTGTTTCTCCCTTTCGAGAAGTGAATGGAAGTTCACATGGGTAGCTGACTGAGTTTACATTAGATGTTGTGTAACATGCTCATATTGGATATTGACTCTACATTTGCAGGGTGATGGATTGCATTGACATGACAGATCACTTGCAGCCTTAATATCTATGATTCTAGAAGACTCCTTATTGTTAAGTGGAAGCAGAATCGGATCAATGAGGGCATAACCCAAAAACCTGTAATTATATTTTTATTATTATTTTTTTAGAAATAAAAAATAGGATCTTGAATTTTTTTTTTTACCATTTCTGTTTCAGAAAAGTACACAACTTTTGATTTCCACAGGGTCCCACAGCCTTGGAGAACTTTTACAAATGATACATTTAGTTTTAAGCCAAAATCACAAAATAAGAATGTTACTTGATATTGTCAGAAATGTAACTTCTTAAGAAAGTGCAGGATTAATAAACGTCTTTTCCATTTGGATCATTTCAGATAGGAATCCTTCATATTAATGTCAATGTGGTAAAAAACCGTAACATATGACATTGATCTTGATGCTGTAAAAAGAGGTAGGAGTAAAGCATTGTAACATAAGACTTGAACTGGAGAAATAGGCATATTTTGCCATTAGTAACCAGAAGAAAAATGACAATTTTAATATAAAATCACAGTGCTAATTTTCTTGTCATGAGTACACTAATTTCTTTGGGAATTATGTACTTATTAAATAGAAATATTTCCCATAACTTTCACCTCTCTGCAATCATCTTCATCTACCTCTGAATGAATATCATACATAGACATGCCTTGGGCTTCATGTGGGTTGGTATTTGTCACTGCTCTTTAGGCTGCAAATCAGAGCCATATTACACAACATTATTCACTGTGGTCCAATTCTGCAAAATACTCAAGATAGAGTAAACATCCTTCCTTACTCAACAAAGTGCTGAAACATGGCTTGCAATTTTATAGGTGCTTGAAGCTGAAGACACCACAGTACGTTTTTGAGCATAAGTATAAGCTTAGGTACTTCATTGAATAGGCAGTCGAAGAATTGCCATCACAGTGCAAGGCTTTCTGGAAACATTAAACAATGACAGTCATTGCTTTGCGAACAAATTGTAGGTCAGTCATGGGGATTAAAAGCTATTTCAAAGATTATTATTTTTCTCCATATTTATTTATTTTCATAATTTTTCTGAAAGCTCAAACTAACTAGAGATCATTTAGTCTTTCTGGCCTGGGGGGAAATGTTCATAGGGCATCCCTTTCAAAATATTAAGAGCAAAATTGCATGAAACCATTTTAATGCAAGGGAAAAATAATCAGTTTTGAGAGGAAGTAATGTTGAATGTTGAAAATTATAACAATGTTCATTATTCTGTTGGGTCTCAGAATGAGTAGCCTCTTTGCACATATTTGCCATTAAGAATGATATAATCGTGTTGTTTGTTCTTTAATTAGTTTTCTAAACACATAACAAACTAAACTGAATGAATCAAAATGACCTTTAAATTCCCAGAATTACAGTCTATTTAAATGGCCATAATAAGGTAATAATAACACAAGCTAATAGTAGCTGTACTTCCCATACTCTACAACTCGCCATGTGATACGTGACATTACTAATTCCAGGGTGATTATAAATTATTCCCATAGTTCAGGTTTAATACAGTATTGATGGTGTTATTATTATGGATTTGTCAGTGAAGATACAAAGAAGAGCTAGTCCCACTTAATGTCAGTTGAAAAAGTCAAAACAACTAAAATAAAAAAAATAACAAAAAAAAGAAACAAGGAAAAAAAGCCCCAAATACACCACCTTCTAGCTTAAGCCACATGGGGAGGAGGAAGGAGGAAGGACAAGTGAAAAATAGTGATTTCATTTTATTGAAGGTGTACTTAATCTGAATTGGAAAAGACAAAGGGGAAGAAATTATACACACAGCAAGAATCTGCTATTATTGCATTATTAGTATGAAAACAAGTACTTACTGATCCTGCTAAGCATTTGTAGTTGATGTTTCACAATCAATCATTTTTCTGGTGTGAATCCAGTAATATTAAGTGTATTTAACTAGATTTACATCACCTACTTCAGACTGGGATTTGATGCAGAGATATCTGAGGTTATATGTTACTTTTTCCATTAATTATCTGAAAACGCATAGCAGTTTTCCATACTCTTCTTTTTCCTGGGCTTGCCTGGTCCTTGATGTAATTCTTGATCTAACTAGTTCTGTTATATCAAATTGTAGATTGTGTGTTTGTAGCACACACATCTCTAAGCTGAAAGACAACAGGCACCATATTCTCTGGAAAATTACGTTTTCAGTTGCTAGATCTCAGGTTAGCATTGCAGGTGGATTCAAAAGTTCATCTCTTCTGTCCCATTCTAATTGATGACAAGCAAGTTAATGCAAAGCACAAATGGTTTAAGGTAAAATTAAAAGGTAATTTGCTTGACTTTGCTCTGGATCAGAAGATAAAGGAACACAAATCCATTTACCAGTGCATCAAAAAGAAGTTACTGATTGCCAGTTCCTACTTCTCCAAATTTCTGCTTATTTTGTCAACACTTAAGATCAAAGAGCAAAAGCTCTTCTGGAGAAACTGAGTTCCCTGCAACTTTCTTATTCTTAAAGTATTCCAGGGGCAATACGAGACATTTCAAGGGTGAGGAGCATTAATTACCCTTCAAAATCAAGTATAGTACCAACCAACACTGTAAACATACCTTGCTTTATTAGGACCATTATAGTTAACTGTGTAAAGGACAACTCATGTTTGTTTAGCCTGTAGCAAATATGAGGTAATCATAGAATCATAGAATAATTAGGGTTGGAAAAGACCTTAAGATCATCTAGTTCCAACCCCCCTGCCATCAGCAGGGACACCTCCCACTAAACCATATCACCCAAGGCTATGTCCAATCCAGCCTTGAACACCGCCAGTGATGGAGGATTCGCAGCTTCCCTG
>JARCZZ010025726.1:0-15633 GCA_030323915.1 Brotogeris chrysoptera
CAGAAGCACAGAAGTTTACAATGTGTGCTTCTGGTTAACTTTAGATAGGGGAACATGGCCTTTCTTTATTAGCCATGCCTCCACAAATTCTGTTATTTTTAGTTGTATTGAAGGGTGAAATAAACCACTTTCTTCTGAATCATGACACTTTCCTGTTCTGGTGAGATCTTCCAGCTTCTGAGAGTGTGGTCATTGCTCCTTCACATGTAGCAGACTAAAGCAATGTCTGTTCTTTTAAGTTAAATGTCACTTCAGGGCATTATTACAAGTGGGACTCCAGACATATGCAATTGGCCAGTCTCAGTTGCAATGACATTTTTTGGAAGAGCATTAGCATACTTCTTCAACAGTCTGTATTAGCACCATTCTGTAGTGTACTGTGAATATATTACCCATCTGGCAGCTATCTTATATTCATGTGCTTTTCTGCCGGAAAATGTTTCAGATGTGGAAGTGAATAAATAATGTGTTTTGTCCATAATTTAACATCTGGATTTTCATGTTGTTGTCAAGGAGCTAATGAAGAAGGGTAGGTGAAATTTAATACTTTGAGGGTGAACACACTGAAATCGTTCATGGTTGCGATCTCTTCCAGATTGCAGAAGCAGTAGATGGCCTTTCAATTTAAGTGTTTAACTTCAAAGGTGTCTGGTTGATATTTCATATACATAATTTTATTACTGCAGTACATTGAAAAAAATTTTGGTGAAATTTCTTTAAAGAAAAAAAAAGTGTAGTTGTATTTCTCTGCACTTTTTATCTTCTGTCCTGATGTTTTGTTTCTAATCCCTAGTGAGACAAAGCTTGATACCAGTACAGGAAGTATGGAGACACAGAAACATTTTGTTTTGTCATGACAGGTAGGGTCCATATGTGCCAGCAGCATTACTCTTGTCTGCATGATGTACAGGTCAACTTCTCAGTTATGGAATGCCTGCTTGTGCTCCCTAGATTGGAAGTATCAAAACCAGATTGGAATTATATGCTCATTCTGAGGCGAGAATGACCTTTGACAGTCTTTAGAGAGAGGCTTAAATGACTAGCATAAACTGCAGCAAAAGAAGATTTAAGAGCATCTGAGACTGTTGAAAAAAAGGGGGAAAATCTACTCCATACAATTAAATTGCCATGAATGATAAACTTATTGCTAAACTTATTTCCTTATTGATCTGCCTAGTCAGTTTTGCTTTATTAGCCTTTTCTAAATGTAAATGTGGTAATAGATGTAATCACAAAGTTCTTCATAAAGTTTAGGAACTGTAAAGCCTTGCTGATTAACAAAACAGAGTACGTAGCAAGTGTGTTGTCCCAGATAAAGGGAGGTAAATCCTGGGTAGCAAAGTCTCTTTTGCTTAGCACTTGCTCCAGAGGTTTCAAAGATCTCTACAGATAAAACTGTATTGGTGGTATAATTCTACCACTGAATTATAACAGTGGTATATATTATAATATATACTTATATAGTACTTCACACAAGACTGCTGCCTTCATGACTGATTTACCTAATATTTGAAGCCTGTGGTGGTGATAAATCCATACCTAATATCACTGAGATGGGTTCATTAGCAAAACATTTCTCTACAGATCAGGGCAGATTCTTTCTGCTGGACAACACTGCCTATGCCAGCCATGTAGAAATGGAGACATTTGCCACTGATCTATGTTCTTAATAGTAATATTTCAATAGTAAGAGCTGAAGTAGTGAACAGACACCTCACTTTTTATATATTATTTATGCTGGAGTTTTTGGTTTTACTTCGAAGCTTTGTTTCTGTCTGCTATAAAGATTTGAATTTTCAGTGCAGTTCTTTTAAAGAGACTGACTCTGAATGCTAAAGAAAGGACTTTGCTTCTTCAGAAACAGAGATATATGACTGAATGAGAACTTGCACTGGAATCTAGAGCTTGTGGAAGGATCAGTAGGAAGACAATACTTCTGTAAGTTCACAACAAGATATTAGTTCAGAGGTGGAATGGACCAAACCAGGTAAATCACAAATAATGTCCCTTTTTTTTTGTTTTACTTCAGAAACTACAAAAAATAATAATGCTGTGTGATTTATATACTCCTTACATCTTTCTGTTTGATGCTGATGCTAGTTTGCTTGTCTTTAAATTCAGTGTTCCTTCTCTCTTTACACTATAATTTGAGCTGCAGACAGTGAAACCTCTGGATATTGATTGCATGAAAATGTCAGGCAGTGAAATATGACAGTCATTAGAGGCATTTTAAAGAATTTCACAACCAATCTTCTCTCGTGAGACCTCACTTGGAGTATTGTGTGCAGTTCTGGTGTCCTCAACATCAAAAGGACATGGAAGTGTTACAAGTCCAGAGGAGGGCCACAAGGATGATCAGGGGTCTGGAGCACCTCCTGTATGAAGATAGGCTGAGAAAGTTGGTGCTGTTCAGCCTGGAGAAGGCTGTGTGGAGACCTCTTAGCAGCCTTCGAGTATCTGAAGGGGGCCTATAGGGATGTTGGAGAGGGACTCTTCATGAGGGACTGTAGTGAGAGGACAAAGGGTAATGGGTTCAAACTTAAACAGGGGAAGTTTAGATTGGATATGAGGAAGAAATTCTTTACTATTAGGGTGGTGAGGCACTGGAATGTGCTGCCCAGGGAAGTTGTGAATGCTCAATCCCTGTCTATGTTCAAGGCCAGGTTGGACAGAGCCTTGTGTGGCATGGTTTAGTGGGAGGTGTCACTGCCCATGGCAGGGGGGCTGGAGCTAGATGATCTTAAGGTCCTTTCCAACCCTAACTGTGATATGATTTTATGATTCAGAGCAATTATAATTAACAGTACTTCCTATCACAGGTTTTCGTGCTCCTTTTACAGAAGCCCCTGTTTGGGGACTCTCAAAGAGGAGTGGTTAAGAAAATAATATTCATAGAGCTGTGTATGGCTGTATAAATAAGGAAAAATACTCTAAAGTTTCAAGTGATGTGCTGTCAGCAAAGGTGAAGGGGAGTGGCTCACATTTTCAACATCAAGTTTCCAAATCAATATGCCTGATCAATAGGAATAATATGACTATGCATGCTTGGAGTGAAAGCTGCTGAAATCAAGAGGAAGCATGCAATTCATCTGAGGACTTTAGAGCAAGATTTTTCAAGTGCTGTAGTATTTTTTTTTGTGTGGGACTTTCATGCTGTCAATTTTGAAGGTTTTTTATTAGAAAACACATTACACCCATAACTGCATGCCATCTTTTGTGGCGGAGGATCTAAGTTTCCTTGTCTGAGTTTGTGGGATATTCACTGTGGCTAGGAGGTAGAAAAATAAGAAAAGAAGATGAAACTGATAGTGGCCTACAGGCTGCATCTGTAACATTAGATCTGTGGGTATTTTCCCTCCTTTTTGGAGGAAGGAAAAATAGGGCTGAAGAATGGCAAGCCAATCCTCTCAATTCCTATTTTTAGGAAAAGGATTCTGGGAGTGAGAGGTGTAATGGGGATTTACTTCCATTTCACTGGGAGTCAATGTGTTTACAAGAAAATATTGTACTATAAGAAAATCAGTAACAGTCAACATGGATTTGAGAACGTTTTTATGCCTTTTTTTTTTGTTTGCTTGGTTTTGGTTGTTTTGTTTTTGTTTTTGTTTTTGACAAATCCATTCATTTTTTTTTTTTACAGGGTATATTCGTTAGAATCACTGTGTCCTCCTCCTTCCCATGGCTGTTGCCCAATATTGATCAGTTTTGATCTGTTGAAAAATGTTAACTGAGGACATCCAATACTCAGTGCACAGTGCAGTTCCTGTGTCATTGGAATATTATTATTTTATAATTGGAGAAACTATGTACACTGAACTTTATTACTATAGCACTTTCTCCCAGTCAGAATTCAGCATCTTAACCTACACATATTGACTCACCTCACCGCAGGTTTTACCCCTAAATACCTGCCACTTAAATATTATACTCCTTACACATCAAAAGGGAGGGCGTAAACTGATCTGGAAACTGAGTTAAAGAAGGACTATTAACTGGCCCCCTAAAGCACCTGGGGTACAAATGCAAAAAGTGTTTCTGTGATTGAGAGGGCAAACTCCTGAGCAGATGCTTCTTCATAGTGGGTTATTCCAGCTATGTCTGTCTGAGGATGCTTTCTGCAGAAGTCCCTACAGTTGTATCAGCAAAGTGAACAGGAAAAGAAAAAAAAATCCTACTTTTCAGCGTTTCAAACTCCTTAGTGTGAGACAAGAAATTGAAACGAACTATGGACAAGATCTTTAGGGGAAGGTGACAGATCTAACGTTCAAGCCTACAAAATGGGGGCATTGTCTATGGAAAAAAAATTAGCGTTTGCAGACAAGACAGTTGAGGAAAGCAGTAAAGTCTGAAACTCAGAGGCCCAAAGATTGAAAACCAGAATCTTCCAAGGCTTCTGTAAGTAACTATCTTTAGAAAATAATTTCTCTTTATAGTTCACTCTTCCAGGATTCCACTAGAGTGCTCTTTCAATTTATTCACACCTTTCCAGAAATGTAGGTCCTCTACATGTAAGAGCAAAGAGTAATTTTCCTGATTTATAAATTACGGAAATCACACCTTTCTTATCGAAGGCAGGTCTGCTTGACCTGGAAACAGAATGGTAGGAAAAAAGTCATGTTAATTTAGTTTCTATTGTGCATTCAGAGCCAACTAGAAAAATGCAGAACAAATAGTCCAGTTCCTAGCATATGAGCTTGTTTTTTAATAAAATACATTAGCTTTAATCACTGAGGATTTATACAGGAAAAGTTTTTCCATCCAATTAAAAGACTATCAAATAAAAGTCATTACCAGGTTCACTGACCTGAGATTCAGGAGGAGCCTCAATATTCCGGGGCAGTGGTCTCAGTAAGCCCCTCTATGAGGGACCTTCCTTGCTCTCTTTGCTACTGAAGTAAGAAAAATAGTTGCTCAAAAGTATTTTCAGAGGAGTGAATATTGGAACAAGCTACTTTCTGGCCACATATTTAGCATAGGATTTTGCTGCAAGTAGTGGCATATGAAATGTTATGTTATGTGGTTGGGGATGAAACTTCATTTTCCCCATTTCCCTGTGCATCTTACACTTACTTGCGCTTGTTTAGGGATGATGAAAACATGCATAAAGTGAGTTAGAATTGAGAGGAGTATGAAGAATTTTCTCCCTCTATTAATCTCATCATGTGTGTTCGTGCTTTCCTACATAAAATAATATTTCTTTTTCCACTAGGATGTACCTGCATCACCATGCTGCTGCACTCCTCTTTCCCCAGTAACTCTCTCCCTGGGGCAGTGATGCTGGATGTAGTCATTCTTCTGCAGAAGGATGTGAAACAGAAGCTCCTGATCTCCTGGGATTTTTGTTTTCTTTTTTTTATACATTGGTTAGAGGGAACTGAGCACTGCATGGGGAAAGAAATTCATTCTAAGCTCAGTAGACGCTGCTTGAGAAAAGAGGATTAAATTCTTCCTTGAGTTGAATTCTTTTCCACTTGGATAATTTTTAGACGTAAGAATTTTGGTTGCTGTAAAAGAAAGCATTGCCTCATCCAGAGTCATTGCATTGCCAGCAGAGAACATCATCATAATGCTTCAGGGAAGATGAAAAAACTTTATAATGGAAAGCAGATGCTTACCTTAGTGCTGAGTTTTGCTCAGGGTGATATCAGGTCTTCCTGTGGGGTACTGTGACTTTTTCTCTGGTTTTGAAACTATTTAACTATTGTAAAAATACCTCACTTCTCATATGTTCCTGTCTGGTGGCAGAGGATACATTGACATTGTTCACTGAGCAGCTGTGTTCTGAGTGGTGGCATCTTATTTCCTGTACTGGCTTCCCATTACGTGAGCTGATTTTCAGTTGCTTTTGATCATAGCAGCATATGTTTAGTCCAGCTCTCCAGAGGAAATCCCACTGTCCTTGCAGCCATTACTGCAATATTGGGAAAGTCAATGTGGCATGGTTATTAACTATTAATCCTTTATAGCATGATGAAATAGACAGGTGTGCAAAAAAATAGTGTTGTTGGTAACCAGCTGTAAACAGAAGCAAAAGTTAATTTAAGCAGAAGTTAATTAAAACTGCTAAAGACATATGAGTCAGAGACATAATGCAAGATTAAAGAAACACAGACAGTGTAATAAAAGACTCTCAAGAAAGTGCATTAGCAGTTTATGGCAAAATGTGCTTCTGGAGTCTAAAGTAGTATAATTACTGGATGATTAAATTATGTAACTGGTCACACAAACTCAAATTGCACCTCTTGCCTCAGGAAGTTGGATCTTTCAAAGTAGTTTTTGATGTAACTTTCTCCATGTTCTGTTTAATATCAGTTTTATTGGAGTTGAAATCAATGTTTGCTTCAATTCTCACATTTGCTTTCATTTGTAAAAAAAAAAAAAAAAATTGTTTCTAGCTATTTTTAAAGAAAAATAACCTAAACTAATATACTTCAGAATATTCTCATATATTCTAATATACTTATAACAAATGCTCTTACAGCCCTTAAGTCATAGCATGATTTATTAAGCTTATTTTTGTCTCTGCAAGGAAAATGTACCACTTCCTCTTGATTACAGGTAGACTTGGGGAGATATTAAGTTAATAACTTCATTTTCCAGGACTGTAGCATGAACTGTGATTATTTTCATTTCTCTATTTTCAGCGATTTCTTAGATGATTCATTCAATGTATTTGAAGGCTAGTTGCTAAAGATATAAATAAACATGGCTTTCCCTAACACAGAATCTTATATTGTTACTAATATTTCACGAAGCTGAGGAAAGAGTTTCATACCTTTGGCTGACATTTATTCACAGTAATGCACTGATATGCACTGCAAATAGGGAAGGTGTATATGAGTAATCTCAACAGCTAAATGATGATGTCAGTCAGCCTAGGATGCTTAGGCAGTTGTGTCTGTTGTTTAACTCATGGCTCACTAAAATCGGAGGGAACTTTCTAAGAAGTGTCCTGTAATTTGACCATAACTCAGGTCAATTTGCAACAGAACAACAATATTAAGAAGGCACTGATCCTGCAAGGAGTGAGATGTGTTTTATTTTATGTACTGGGTGGTAATCCCATTAAATTAATTGAGTTTTTCAGTGCATGAATCTGGAGATGTTTGCTTTCAAGACTAAAGATTACTTCAGTGTTAGCTTTTGAGATGTGGGGGGCAGGATCTCTCCTGTTTGGCAATCGGATTGGTGGAAAAGAGCCTTCACCAGCATTTGTAAGACAAATATTGATATCCCTGGACTGATAATACTGCACCAAAGTCTGGTTGCCATAGTGTTCAAGAAGTGAAGATAAATGTCATCCTGTTGCTTAACAAAGGACTCTCGATGGGCAAGGTTTCTCCATATGCATGGTGTAATCATAAGTCACTGGCTTCCATTTATACAAGGGCTCACACCTGGCATACTGGAGTCTCAGCTGGTGTATTTGCAGCTGAGAGGAATAATGCCTGGAGCCAAGATTACAGACCTAGCTTCTCTAAATTCAATTTCTAATCTCTTTGCTATTTGAGATACAGCTCTGCATGTCATTAGCAAGTAGAAATCCTCTTCTCTGAGAAGAAGACAAAGTGACAATGAAAGCTGAAGAGTAGTCCTGCAGCTGGATACTTACATGTCCTGCTGGTTCTCAGTTTTCCTACTGTTATCTCTTTTCTGAATACAAACTCTTCCACTCAACCAGATGAAGAAAACGTTGCCTCTTGCCTTTTAAGTCTGAGAGCTACTCCGAAACCACTCTGCACTTTCGACTCAAGTGTAACAGGGTAGTGCTGAGAAAAAACACCAACTCCTGGGAAACAGGACAAGCTTAAATTGAAGTGCTTTGGAACATAGGTTTGCTACTTAATGGAAAGCTAAAGGTTGAAAAAATAACTCTTTTGGTTTTGTATAATGTCTTATGCAACAGCAAACCCCAAGGTCTGGGTGGGCTCCACACATAAATACAATGGTGGTCAGTAATGTATACCCGTGGGCAATAAGACGGTCTCAGAACTCTGAGGGACAGGATGGGAACAGGCATCCGCTAATTGAGACAGTACAAGTTTCCAAGGATCCTGAAGGAATATGAAGGAGATTCTTAGATATATGACAGAAGTGTTTGACACATGTAAATGTCACTCCTCAGTATGAGTGAGTTACTCCTTTCATTGCTTGGCTTTTTGCAAATGATCATGACAGAAAAAAACCGCTGCATTTTCTCATCTTTCCACATTGAGTATAATAGGCAATAGTGTACAAATTGAAGGAAGATCTCTCTGACTTTAGCTTTTATATAGCACAATACAGTTACATACCTGCAGAAGTCTGTCACATGTTGCTGAGAAAAGCCTGGGCAAGTTTCACACTGTGAACTCTATTTTATGTCTTCATCAAAGAGCAATGCAGGAGGAAAGAGAACCATAGGTGTCAAAAGGAGATGTTACAGGCAATTAAATAGGCACTTTTCTTGTTTGCATCCTGATAGAGGAGATGTGAAACTAAATGTAGAAGTGATTTTTCAAGGTTTCTAATGATGCATGCTTTGCAGTAAAGTTTTAGTGATGAAAAAGTACACACAAAATGGTGTGATGCTAACTGAAGCAGCACAGGTTTAAATAAGTCTGTCTACATGGAAAGAACAGGAATGATTTCTTCTGAACTTTTATACTATTCTTTATGCTGCCTCTCTGGGCTCTTTTTCATGACTCAGACTCCAACTTTTCTTCAGTTACAAATGACGAAAAACACTTGTGAGGAATTTTCTGTGGAATGACATGGCAATTTAGTCATTTGTCTCTTGACCCCAACTTAACCAAGGATCAGTATAATTCAGGCAAATTTTGTATGTCAAGTACTAAGGTTAGTATGCCTTGAGCTACTTATGTCAGCTATAAATCACAACTTCACTAATGACAACTTTACTATTTTTAGACTATTTTAAGCACGCATTATGTAGCTGAAATTATGAAGAAATAATGGTATTACATTGCAGCATATCAGTTTATCCTTTCTGCAAGGCTTCTTCAGTAAGGTAAAGCCACAAATTGAAAGATTTAATCAATTATTTCTTCTTGCTTATTCCATTACAAGAGATGTAGAACTTATGAAACAAATGCTGGCAAAATATTTGTGCATGTAAAGATATAGCACCACTGAAGGAACATGTTGGTAAATTAAACTTTTTTAGCACAAAAACCAGTGTTTCGAGAGAAGAAGAGGGAAACATAGGAGTATTTTGGATTTTAGGAAAAGCACATTGAAAGAAAAACATCTATTGTTTATTATAACAGATATTATAATGGCAAAAGTAAATAATAAATAATACTAATAAATTATTATTTATTTATTAAGTCATATATTTATTTACAATTACTTATTGATTGATAAAATAAATTATTTCTCCTCCCTCCTAGTTTTTTTTAAAATATTTGTTTCTGTAAACTTTCTTTAGGTGAGGAGTCAAGGCAAAGGAAATGTTTTTCCTCCCCATTCTCTTTCCTGGCCTCCTACTAGTAGTGAGGAAGCTTCACTCCTTTGAAGAATTTACCGAATATTAGCAGCCACAGGACTATAATTGTCTATTCCTCCCTTTACACATGGTACAACTTTGCTACAAACTTTGCATTCTTTCATGGATGGCAAATATTTAAGAGAAATATTTTCTTTTAGTGTCAGATCAAGATTAACCTTAAGTAACCACTTTCCTCTCTGGGTCTTTGAAGTACTAACTAGCTTGTCAGCCATGTTGCTATGTCTCAGTGTCTAGGTTTAAGTTCTTAAAAATCAGAGATCTAGTTTTCTTATGTGATTACTTGAACCCTTGTTTTTCCATTCTGATTTCTTTATGTCTTATGGAGTTCAGAAAGCAGAGTATGGGGGATAATTACAGAGGATTTCACTTGGCTCTTCAAGTCCTGTTTTCAGCTCTGGCATTTGAATGGCTGGCAAACAAGGAAGTGTTTTTCTGGCAGTTATGTTCACTAGGGACTGTATCAAGCATTCGACGGTGTGAGACACAGTGTGATTTCCCTACCAAAGGGTATGTAATGTCAGCAATGGCATTTGAAACCTGCATAATTTACACACAAATGTGTGTAAAGCATTTGCATACATCCTCTGACAGTATGAAATTAACTATGCTGAGCTGAGATCTTGAAATTTTGCTACCTCTTGTGTTGTATAGTCTCTGCTATCTGAAAGAGAAATGTTCCCTTTCAGAAACCTTATTGGTCATGCAGGTGAGAGTTTCCAGTTTGTATTTTGTTTGTGACAGATTTTGGCTGTCTAGACCAAGCCAGTAAGAGAAATACTGATACAAAAGATCTGAGTTTGTTGGCTGAGACGTTTGATCTCTAAAAACTGTTTAATTGTATCATGGATGAAATCAAAGTGATATCTAAAACAATGGAGGCAAATACAGAGCAGAGAGAAGAGATAATAACCTGTGACCTGGCCAACAGCCAATGAATGGTACTGTAAGCAAGATTTCCAAGGTCATCTGTAGAAGTACTAAGTAAGCTCAGAATGCTACACTTAGGTTTACCTAGTTAGTTTAACTACTTGAGGTATTTTAACGAGATGCAAAAGTACTACTTGAAAAGTAAAGCCCTTTCCTAGCCTCTTTTCCTATCCCCTTACCCATTGGGACTGAAGTGAAAAGTATCCTGCCTTCATGGAAATGAATTGATTGGTATTTTGTAACCCATGATGCACCTAATCTGTTTGATTATTTGGGGATTTCTGATATTTAAAAGTATCAGAAAGTACTGTGGTTATGAAGAAATTCAAATTATTCAAGCTATCCCCAGGGGAAAGATTAACTGGAACATTACAAATGGACTGTGTAAATTTGGGTAATGAAAATCAGATGAAAAAAAAGAAGAATTAGCAGAGTGGTGATCCTGTCAAAGGTTTGCTTTCCAGCTTTTTTCTGATTGGAATTTCTGTGTGTGGATTTTGGAGGGATCACGGTCGAATGAGTCAACTGCTGTTCACACAAAAAGGCTGATTACTTTATTTACAATTTGTGAGAACTAGGAAAACATCTTACCTGATGATGGTGTTGTAAGCATGGTCTTTGCAGAATTCCAGTACATATGAGCATTTCCAGGAGTAATGGGTTGTGAAAGCAACTGAAAAGTCACATACAAGCAGAGACCTACTGCACACAAGATAACAGGTTTGGTTTTTTTTAACTTGATGTAACCTAAAATTTTAGATACCTTAATGTAAGTCCCAGATATGTTGAGGAAACATAGATATTCTGACTAAAGGGAATGAAATGGCTTGTCTTTCAAAACAAGGGCCTTTGTATTCACACTCACTACATGAATTCCTTCTATTTTATCTGCTTTGTTTTTAAAGACAGCTGACTACTTTCAACTGAATCAAAACACATGGAAGATACATGGTTGTTTGTTTTTTTTACCCCTTCTATTTAATCAAATGATTATTAGTAATATACTATCTGCAGAATCACAGAATAGCACTGGAGAGAATAACACTGGAGAGTATGTTTTGATTCTTGTAAAATACATGCTTTTTTCAGGATGTATAGGAGGAATTCACAGGACCTCCCTGGACCCTTTTGTCAAAATTCATAATCATACTTGCCAAAATAAGCAACACAAGGCTATCAGCAGCAAATAGTTTCAGTGACAGCTAAATTGTGTAAAATATTTCTGAATTTGAATTACAATTGGATGTTAATTTTTGTCAGAAATGGCAAATAATTTTTTGAACTGCAAACTGTAAAAATAATTTTTCAGTATTTTGGAAGCAAAACATGTTTTATTTGAAAAGAATGTTTAGTAAAAGAAATGTTGACTGCATAAAATAAAAATCAACTTTTACTTTCATATTCATAAAGGCAATATTCTAGGCAGTTTGTGCCTCTTTAAAAAGACTGTAAACTTGTGTTAAATTTTCTTCATTAAGTCTTTGATTTTAAACCAGAGAGATTTTAAACCAGAGACTTAGCAGTAGCTACTACCTGCTTCTGAGTGGTGTTTGCTGATCTCTTATTGCAGCACTGGTTGGAAAATAGGCTGTAGAAACCTATGTTGTCTGATTAAATGTTATGTTTACATATTTTGAGACATTAAATCTTAAATGAAATTTTTAAAACAGAGAAACACTGTAATGAGCTTGAGGATTAACCCCTTCAGGCTATTGTGAGCTCCAGTCAGAAAAATAAAGGAGCAGTGTTTGAAGTCAAAGAATTGACTATGGCAAGCTTGAAAGTCCTTAGATAATTCATGTTTGTGCATAAGTATAGGTGCTTGAATTTTTGTTTGTTTGGTTTTTGAACTTTCTTTTTTTTTTTTTTTTCTAAAAGTATCATTTATAGATTCTGGACTTTATAACTATACAAAAATCATGCTTTCAAAATGTTCATAGCTCAGTCTTAATTCTGCTATTTAACACAATATGTGAGCTTATAACAGTGAAGTCAGTGGAAGTCACAGCATATCAGCAAACTGAATGTCATGCTGATGGTTTTGTCCCTGTGAAGGTGACAGAAGTCAGCCATGCAGCTTGATTAAGGCTGTTATAGTGGAATCACTAAATGTCCAAATGAATGCAACCTTGCAAGGGTCTCTGAAATTCGTAGGTCTTAAGGAATTCTGTGGATTGGGGCTGATAATGTTCTGTCTCCTCCATTTGTGTACTTTCAGACTTTGTTTGATACAGAATTACGTTTTCTGCATCTAAAAAAGCCAGGAGGAAATAAGAACACTTGAACATCAGAAAAAAAAAAAAATTAGTTCTATTTCATGGTATTTGACTGGAAATCCTACCTCTGGTAGAAACAATGTGAATTACTGAGTGACCCAAGGCTGATGGAGTAGTTTTTCCATGGAATTAGGTTACCTGTAACACCTGTAACTGCAGGGAAATGGCTTCAACAGCACAGGAATTTGTTTTTGTGTTTTTTTTTTTTTTGTTTGGAGTCATGCGTAAGAAAATACGAATGAACTTTAAATTTCCTTCTTAATTAATACTCTGTGACTAAGGCAAAGAGTGCACTTAGGCACCATTTTTGAAACACTATGAAATCAAAACATCACTGACTCTACTTTCAAAAGGAAAAGTCTGTCTGTCTTTTTCATTATTTTTGCGAGATGCTTTTTTACATTGTGCCTTTTATTTCAAATTGATGTAGCACTTGATATTCTTTCAAATACTTTGAAAGACCTTTGGGAAAACATAGGTAATCAATAATAAAATCTCAAAACTTCTCAGCAGAATGGACATTGAATTTTGCTTCCCTCTTGGTGAGGGGCTGGGTCTGCCCAGCTATGTCTGTTCCTGCTGTGGGATAAGGGGGTTGAGGACAGTGAGGAACTGCAGGATAGGAGGAGGGAGAGTGCTGGATCATGTGTGCTGCCAACTGCTCCACCTAATCTTCTGCCTGAATGAGACAGCCAAAGCCTCTGACAAGGGCACTGTGGATCACAGCGTTTACTTCTTCTGAAGATCTTTCTTCTTTCCTTTGTAGCAGGAGCAGCAGCCAAGCTAGGCTGTTTTACCAAGCCAGTGGCCAGAGGCTTGTGCTTTTTAGTGAATTATGGCAGTCTTAGTCTAACTTACTGAAGCATCCCAGGCTACCTAGGACCTCTCTTTGAAAGGCAGCCATCAAAAGACAAGCAGGTTTGTGAGTGCTGGAATCAGCCCAAGGAAAATTTATTTGTTTTCTTATGTTTTACAGCTTTTAAAAACCCCAGTGTATATGTTTGGTTTAGGTTGGGGTTTTCTAATAGAAAGATATGAGTTTTTGTTACTGTTATTACTTTTTTTACAAAAAACCCAAACCTTCAGTCACTATGCTGTACAGCAAATACTATAAGTAAAAGGAACAGTTCTGATCCCAAAGACAGTAACTCTGAAGTAAACTGCTAAATTGTGCTAAGATGTTTTCCAAAGTTCTGCTTGAAATGGATGGGATAAATCACCATGGGTGAGACCTGACAGCTTGTTGTGGTTTAAGACACTATAATGCACCCAATTCACTCACTCATTCCCCCCTCTTTCTTCCCCCCAGCTCCCAGGGGGATGGGGAAGGGAATCAAAAGAATGTAACTCCCACAGGTTGAGATAAGAACAGTTTAGTAACTAAGGTATAACACAAACCAATACTGCTACCACCAATAATAATAATGACAAGGGAAATAACAAGGGAAGAGAATACGATCACTCACCACCCGGTACCAAGCCCGACCCAGCAGCAAGCCCCCACCCTTCTGGGTCTCTGCCCTCCATTTTTCACATCCTGGGCATGATGTGCTGTGGTATTGAATACCTCTTTGGTCAGCTTGGGTTAAGTGTCCTGTCTCTGCTTCCTTCTGGCTTCACCTCTTCCCTGGCAGTGCATGAGGAAAGTCAGAAAGTCCTTGGTCAGACCAAAACATTCTAAGCACTAACTGAAAACATGGGTGTTATCAGCGCTGTTCCCAAGCTGAAAGTCAAAGACACAGCACTGCAGCAGCTGCCAAGAAGGAGAAAACTGACTGCTGCTGCTGAACCCAGGACACAGCTGGAAGAATAAATGGACACAGTCCTTCATCAATCTCAAACAGCAAGTATGAACACTGAATGGAAATTACTAAGATGGTCAGAAATTACATAAAAGCTGCTACAGCTATACAAGAAAGTATGCTGTCATGTTTTAAGCTCAGCTGTAAATCTGCTATATAGCTTAATCATACATTTCCCCCCTCTTCCTTCCCCCACTCCTGGAGGGATGGGGAGGAGAACCAAAAGAATGTAATTCCCACGGGTTGAGACAAGAACAGTTCAGTAACTAAGGTATAACACAAACCACTACTTCTACCATCAATAATAATAATGATAAGAGAAATAACAAGGGAAGAGAATACAATCACTCACCACCAGCTGACTGATACGGAGCCCTAAGTGATTTAACTGCTGAGTGATCTAACTCTTCCTGGTCCCTGCTCCCAGTTTATATAGTGGGCATGGCGTGCTGTGATATGGAATACCTTTTTGGCTAGTTTGGGTCAGGTGTCCTGTCTCTGCTTCCTCCTGGCTCCCCTCCTCCCTGGCAGAGTATGAGACTCAGAAAGTCCTTGGTCAGACTAAACATTTGAGCAGTAACTGAAAACATTGGTGTTATCAGCGCTGTTCCCAGGCCAAAAGTCAAAACCACAACCCTGCACGAGCTACCAAGAAGGAGAAAAAATGGCTGCTACTGCTAAACCCAGGGCATATGCATTCAAAACAAAGGGGAAAATCATGCTAGCAGGGACTAATAAATGACCCTTCAGAAAAGAAGATAAAAATAGTCTGTCCCTATAAGATTATCATGGATGTCAGGTGGTTTGGGTTTCTCCTTTAAGGTGCTCCATTAATATACCTCAGTACACACCTGGCAGGTTGCTCATGGATCCCTGCCCTTTGTGGAGTGGCTAATCCTTGCTGCTAGATGGCAGGAGACGTGGCAATTGTGCTTAACAAGCCTCAATTTCTGAAAGTAGAGTGAAAAGTAATTTACTTCTTTCAGAGTGTTCAGGTATTCACATTTCTAGGTGAGCATCTGTCATGGGTTCAGCAGTATCAGTCATTTTTCTCCTTCTTGGTAGCTGGTGCAGCGCTGTGTTTTTGATTTTGGGCCTGGGAACAGCACTGATAACA
>JARCZZ010025728.1:0-17196 GCA_030323915.1 Brotogeris chrysoptera
GAGCTGCTCTAAGGTCTCCCCTTCAGGAGCCTTCTCTTCTCCAGGCTGCCCCAGCCCAGCTCTCTCAGCCTGGCTCCCGAGCTGCTCCAGCCCCCGGATACAACCACAAGACGATGATAACAGAGAACACAGCCCCGTATTCACGCACAAACACGGGTTTATCTCGGGAACGCTGACCCCCATCCCCGTTCAGCTCCGCCCAGAGCGGGCGGGCTTAAGGACCGCGCGTCCCGCAGTCCCCCCCCCATCCCTCTCCGCCGCGGCTCCCCGCCATTGGCTCTTGGCCTGGATCCTCTATCTGATCCTCCCCTTCCTCCCGGAGCGCTTTTGAAGAGGCTTTTCCCAACTTTCCAGAAGTTTCTTCCCGACCCCTTATATATCCCCGTCGGCGGGAGCGCGAGGTGCAGGGAGAGCCGCGCAGGGCAGCGCCCCAGCCCCCAGGTAAGAGAAGGGTACCCTAGGGTAGCACCGATGCCAAACAGGGATGTGGCCAAGCAGTGATTGCAGCGGGTTGGGATCATTTTGGGGGTCCTGACTGCTCCCATAGGGCGGGGGGGGCGTGATTGCATGGGGGATAGGTTGTATTGGAGTGGGGGGGGGGGTAGGGGACAGGCTGCCCCTCAAACTGGGTGTATTTAGTGATAAAGGCATTAAAAGATTCCCCCCCCATCACCGTCTCTACGTTGTTAGAGGGTTGCAGAAGCTGCACCCTGGTTTTGCACCCAGGAGGAGCTTTTGAAAGGTGAAGAAAGAGATGAAGGAAGCGCTGACTTGGTCCAAGGGGTCCCAGAGCATTCCTGGTTGGAGGACGGCTCTGGCTCCAGTTGCAGCTCAGCCTGGGAGCCTCCGGGACCCTGGGCACCAGCCCAGTGCGTGATGAGAGCTCACTACAGCCTTCCTGCAAGACTAATGCTGTCCTTTGCCTGCCTTACAGTGTCTCACGTCCCTCTGCTGACATGGGAATGGCCTTTTGTTCTCTTGCATGCATTCCTCGACTTTGGTCGTGGGTGAAACAGCTCTCCGCAGGGGTTTGTGCCTCTGGGTGGCTGTCATGGGCAATGCCACCTCCAAATCCCCCCAACAGAGCAAGTTCCTGACATCCCAAGGTGGTCTATGGAACGCCACGTTGGCACAGGGCGTCCCATCCATGGGCTGGGCTGCACGCACTCAAGAGGGGGTGTTATCATCTGCGCATTCGCCCGCATTCCCTCTATTTCCAGCCTGGGTAATGGATGCACCACTAATCCCAGCCATAATCCAAGGATGGGCAGCATTTCTCTTTCTTGATGCCGCTGGACTACATCACCCATTTCTGGCTGGTCTCTGAAGTAATGAACCCTTCTTAAGCTGAGGATGGAAGTGGCGTGGGCCGCCCATTCCTTATGGGAACTACTCGCATGTATCTGTTTTTCTTTCAGAATGAAAAAGGCAAACGTTGGCTTCGCTAGGAAACAGTTCCAAGGTATTCTTAGAAAGAAAAAGGACCAAAGAAAAACCTTTTAAGTGCTTATTTTGCACCTAAAAATTGCAGTTTTGAGCACAAATCTCTGCTCTTTGGTAGCGGGGATGGCTCTTTCCTTCAACAGAAGGTTTGCTCCTAAAAGACGTTTAGGATATAAATCTCTGGGGATACATAATCTCTGCTGCGCACTTTCCTTCAGGCTATGTGCGTGTTTCCTTCCATATGTAATCCCAGGGGGCCCTTCGCTTCCTCTGTTGCCTTTAACCCTGAAGCTGCCCTGAAACAGCCCTTTCGTGTCCCTGCATGCAAAAAGCAGCTTGGAGCAGGGTGGGAGGAAGGAGCAAGGAATGAAAGTTCACCATAGCCTTGGGTATGATGCAGCCTGTGGGAGGAGAAGGTCACCCAAAGGCTTGCTTTGGGAACGAAGGAGGAATTTAAGCCCTTAGAAGCTGCTGTGGGGAAGGTTTGCTGTGAGCAGTGTGAAGGCAGGAGGGAGGGAAGGGCTGGGGACAGGCCATAGCCTTGGAGGTAAGCGGTGTGAGCTCCAGAGAGCTTTCAGCCATGGCATTTAGGGCTGCTCAGTCTGGAGATTATCAAAGCTCCCACTGGAGCAAGGCCAGAGGAGGCCACGAGGACGCTCAGGGGCTGGAGCAGCTCCCGTATGGAACCAGGCTGAGAACATTGGAGCTGTTCAGCCTGGGGAAGAGAAGGCTGCGTGGAGACCTCAGAGCAGCTTCCAGTGTGTGAAGGGGCTACAGGGATGCTGGAGAGGGACTCTTCAATCAGGGACTGCAGTGATAGGACAAGGGGTGATGGGTTCAGACTGGAACAGAGGAAGTTCAGGTTGGAACTGGCGCCCAAGGAGATTGTGGCTGCCCCATCCCTGGCAGTGTTCAAGGTCAGGTTGGACACAGGGGCTTGGAGCTGCTCCAGTGGAAGGTGTCCCTGCCCCTGGCAGGGGTTGGAGCTGGAGGAGCTTTAAGGGCCCTTCCAGCACAAACTGTTCTATGATTCTATGAAGCTGGTAGCTCTGAGCCCTCACGGGGATAAGAGCATGTACGTTGTGATAAGATGCATCTACCTAGTGCCTGAACGTATTGAGATGGGGGGAAAGGAGGGGTCCACCTCATTCAGCTGCCCAATGCCTCCCTTGCAGAGCTGTACAGGCAAAACTTTAGTGGGACAGAACTGACCATACAGTGTTGGATCTTCTCAAGGGCCCCCCCTTAGCTTGGTGGAAGCTCATGTGCTCCATCTAGTGTCTAGAAAGGTGAGTACTTCGGGTACCAAGCTCAGGTCTCCAAAGAGGACAATCCCTGCTGTACACTGACCACAGTAGTGCCTGAACTGATGGGCCGAACTGTGCTGTGTGGCCCTGGGCAGCAGAAATATCCCAATTCTAGCTTCTGACTAGGGCAAAGGTTTGTCTTGCTACTCCTGGGACAATTCCAGCCTGGTTTAGGTTGAAGGGACCTCAAAGCTCCTCCAGTCCCAACCCCTGCCACGAGCAGGGACACTTTCCACTGGAGCAGCTCCAAGCCCCTGTGTCCAAGGTGGCCTTCAACACTGCCAAGGATGGGGCAGCCACAGCTTCTCTGGGCACCCTGGGGCAGTGCCTCAGCACCCTCACAGGGAAGGGAAGCTCATCTCCATCTCTCCTCTGGCAGGTTAAAGCCGTTCCCTTTGTCCTATCAAGACCATATCAGACCTCTTCCTTTCATTCCCTCACCCCTCTTTAAATCCTTTACTGCACGTGAACATACAATAACAGAGTCAAATTGCTTAAAAATGGAGCTTTTGTTCAAAGCGCATGGGCTGTGCACAGCTTGGACTCTTTTAGATTAACTGCTCCTATGGAGAAAGCCCAGTGTGGACTTGGGATGGTTGCACCCCAAGTGAAGTGTTAATGCAGATGCTCAGGCTATCAATCACTATGGGTTGCACTGGAAGCGGCTCTGAATGCTCAGAAAGGGCTTGAATTGTGTTGACAATGAGCTCTTCTTGCCCAGCAGGTCCTCAGAGGCGTCGGGTGCTGCTGAAGCCATGTGGATTATCCCGGTCCTGGCTCTCTGTGGCCTCGCTGCCGCAGTGCCCTCAGAGGACAGGAAGCTGAGCGACAAGGCAACAACACTGGCTGACCGCAGCACAGTGCTCGCCTTCAACCTCTACCATGCCATGGCGAAGGACAAGAACATGGAGAACATCCTCCTGTCCCCCGTGGTCGTGGCCTCTTCCCTTGGCCTCGTGTCCCTTGGGGGCAAGGCCACAACTGCATCCCAAGCCAAGGCAGTGCTCAGTGCAGACAAGCTGAACGATGACTATGTCCACAGTGGGTTATCCGAGCTCCTGAATGAGGTGAGCAACAGCACAGCCCGGAATGTCACCTGGAAGATTGGGAACCGCTTGTACGGCCCGGCCTCCATCAACTTTGCTGATGACTTTGTGAAGAACAGCAAGAAACACTACAACTACGAGCACTCCAAGATCAACTTCCGAGACAAGAGGAGCGCCCTGAAATCCATTAATGAATGGGCAGCCCAGACCACGGATGGGAAACTCCCGGAGGTCACAAAAGATGTGGAGAAAACTGATGGAGCTCTCATTGTCAATGCCATGTTCTTCAAGCGTAAGTTCTACCTTCTATTCTTGATGTAGGCAATAGAGAGCAGCCCAAGCCCTATGTCCGCTAGAGGCATGTTCTCTTTCAGAGCAAGTAGTAAGGAACTGTGCGTGCAACTACCACCCATTCCCTGTTCTCACACACTGAATTTCTCCCTCCTGTAGCTCACTGGGATGAGAAGTTCCATCATAAGATGGTGGACAACCGTGGCTTCATGGTGTCCCGTTCCTACACCGTTGGGGTCCCCATGATGCACCGTACAGGTGAGTTGCAAACCTCCTTCCCTGCGTCAAGACCAACAGGAGTTAAGCTTTCTGCTCCCATTACTTGGTTTTCCACCAACTGCTTCCAACATTGTTTTGCCTCACGGGTAGTTAAGTGTGAGAGGACAAAGCTGGGTGTGCTTGTTCTGCTGACTCAGCGTCTCTGTGAGCAGAGATAATCCATGTTTACTATTGGGTGCTTGGCTGTTACGAGTAAATCCCAGCTCAGCACACAAAATGAGATGCAATTTGGAGTTGTTGCCAACTCAAATAACGCTGGACCAGTTCCCAAAACAGTGTTCAGACTCACTTCCCTACTGGTCCAGGGTGAATTCACACCAAGGTTGTGGGGAGCTTTGCTTCTCCTCCACATCTCACCATTTCCTTCTTATTTCAAGGTCTTTACAATTACTACGATGATGAGACAGAGAAGCTCCAAGTGGTGGAGATGCCACTTGCTCACAAGCTCTCCAGCATGATCTTCATCATGCCAAACCATGTGGAGCCACTGGAGAGGGTTGAGAAGCTGCTGAACAGGGAGCAGCTGAAGACCTGGGCTGGCAAGATGAAGAAGAGATCAGTGGCCATCTCGCTGCCTAAAGTCATCCTGGAAGTTAGCCACGACCTTCAGGTAAAAGAGGTCCTTAAAGTAGTGGGGACTTAAAGAGTTCTTTGGGTTGGGAGAGAAGATAGTGGGATGATGGGTTCTGTATGCCTGTCACCCAGTGGCTGGTGTAACTGTGGCCTGAATGGATTGTACTGTGTCATCTCTGACCACTTTTCTCCTCCTAGAAACACTTGGCTGATCTGGGTCTGACAGAAGCCATTGACAAAACCAAGGCTGACTTATCAAAGATCTCAGGCAAGAAAGACCTTTACCTGTCCAATGTCTTCCATGCTGCTGCTCTGGAATGGGACACAGAAGGGAACCCCTACGACGCTGACATCTATGGCCGAGAGGAGATGAGGAACCCCAAGCTCTTCTATGCTGACCATCCCTTCATCTTCATGATCAAGGACAGTAAAACCAACTCCATCCTCTTCATTGGCAGGCTCGTGAGGCCCAAAGGAGACAAGATGCGTGATGAGTTGTAGTTGGGTTGGCTTGGTTTTATCCCCAAGAGCTTTGGTTTGTGTGTTTTTTTAGTGGGGGGATTTCAAAAAAGGGGAAACACTATTTTGTATCCTTCTCGAACTATGGGTGCTATTCAGACCAGGGTGCATTGTGATGAGAAACCAGCATACACTTTACCTCACCCCAAAAATACCTATTGCACAAACCCACCTCCAGAGAGGAGCCTGGCACAAGAGGGTCACCAGGAGTGGAAAGGAACTGGCATGCACCATCCCAGCTGCGATGTTCAGGCTGATGCCTACCTCCTCCTTGCATTAGTTAAGCCTCCTGCTAAGTACCTTGCTGCTACCAGCAGCTCTACAAAGGCATAAGCCCTTCAGGCTTCCATCTCAAGTGCTTCTGCACATTGAGCTCTGCTGCTTGCTTTTCTCCTCCTTTGCTATGTGGCACCACACCAGAGCTGCTCAGCTTGTTCTGCAGTTGTTTCTTGCTTCTCTCTTCTATCTTTGGTGGTATATAATAGAGCACAAAGGGGCAGTTCTAAGGTCCAGCCTCTTCTATAGTCCTGGGAGCTGAGCAGGACTGTGACAGCATGTAAGAATGGAGACTGCATGGAGTTGTGTCCTTCTGTCCTGCCTGGCCCTGCTCTGGATGACTTCAGCTGCAATAAGCTATCAATCAGCTCCACAGCTAGAACATTCACTGCAAAGCCAAGCGCAGCTTTGCTCTACACTTCACAGAGAAGCAGCTTTGACACCCCCAAGAGCAGATGTAGGTCCCTTCAGCACTCTCGCATGACAAAGAAGGCTCTGCTGCACCCCTCTGGGGATCACCAAGGGGGCTCTTTGGCCAACATCTGGAACTGAACATCCTGTACCATGCAAACAGAGGAACTCCACTCCTGTTGGTGCTTCTGCATCAGCAGATGAGGCTGGGAGAGTTACCACTGCAGAGGTTGTCCCAGTTACAAGCAGAGCTGGTGGCTGTCAGCTCCTGTTGCAGGCCAAGGGACACTGCTGGAAGAGGTTCACTGCCACTTCTTTAAATACAAAGTTTTAGAGCTGCCATTACCTGACCTTTTGCTGAAGCTCCTGCTCTGCATGATACTTAAGCTCCCTGTTGGCTGTCCTGGGTAACAGCATGCTGAAAACCAAATGTATTTATAGCTATAATCTTATTTATGTCTGTAAAGAGCATGTTTCACAACCTACTCCAGCCTAGACTTGGAGGCTATTCCCATCTTCTCAAGGGATATCAGGTTAATACTTAAGGAAGTAAGTGATACGATCCCATGAGCATTGAAGTTGCTATGCACTGAGACACTGCAAACAAATAATGACAAGATGATAGGGAGAAACACACAATCCAAGTGCCAGTTAACTCAGACCCAACAAGGAGCACAGCTGCATTGCTTTTCTGTCCCTCATATTTCCCTGCCAGAGTGCTTGCTGTCAGGTTCCTACACAGAAGCCCAATACTGCACTTCCTCAGACCATAAACAGGACTATTTCCACTTATTTATTAAGCTAAAACCATCAACTCTCTTATTAGGTGCTTCCTACATCAGAAATTCAGCAGCTCATGCCCCCCAAGTTGGACCTGGCCATAGCATGCTCCAGGTTTACAAGCTTAACACAAGCTTACCATCTGCCTTAATTCCTATCCAAGCCAGCCAAAGTGGGAGATTCTTGTCCTTCAGCCCCTTCCCAGCTCATATTCCCAGGTGCTTTTTTGGGAGGTAGGAAGCAATCCACAAGGATATACCCAAATGCACAGTAAGCCTAAAGCCCAGGGTGTATGGTAGATGCTACCTGGTGAGAAGCAGCGCACTGAAACCCACACGCTGGAGGATTGGGGTGGGGGGTAAAAGGGTGGGGAAGGCAGGAACACACTGTGGGATGTTGTGAATAATGTGCATCATGTGGATGCAGGCGTCTGATGGCTTTTGTTGTCTCTTCTTGTACCACACAGTGACAGTTGTCTAATTTTGCAATAAAACTTCTTCAATGAAGCCCTGGCAGCCTCGGTCACTTGAAGGGTTTGGATAGAGACAAGACACCCCCAAAAAAAGCTTGGAGAGGCTCTTTGCCATCCTTAAATGCAATAAACATGGTTTAATCTAGTGATCAGGGACAAAAAATACACCTAATATACCAGAACATGTCCATCAAGGGAAATGAATAGTATCAGAAGCTCAGCTTTTCTTATAAACTGGTTTGGGCTGGAAGACACCTTAAAGCTCATCCAGTTCCAAACCCCTGCCATGGGCAGGGACCCCTTCCACTGGAGCAGCTCCAAGCCCCTGTGTCCAACATGGCCTTCAACACTGCCAGACACAGGGCAGCCACAGCTTCTCTGGGCACCCTGGGCCAGTGCCTCAGCACCCTCACAGGGAAGAACTGCCTAAGAGCTCATCTCCATCTCCCCTCTGGCAGGTTAAAGCCATTCCTCTTGGCCTGTCCCTCTATCTCTTGTCCTAAGCCCCTCTCCAGGTTTCCTGGAGCCTGTTTAGGCACTGGAGCTGCTCTATGGTCTCCCCTTCAGGAGCCTTCTCTTCTCCAGGCTGCCCCAGCCCAGCTCTCAGCCTGGCTCCAGAGCACCATCTTTGTGGCCTCTGGACTCACTCCAACAGCTCCACATCCCTCTTCTATTGTTGCCCCAGAGCTGGACACAGTACTCCAGAGGGGAATCTCACCAGAGCAATAAATCTTTGATGCTGCCCTCAACTTCTCACATGATTAATCTAGCAAGAAGAGAAGTACACAAACCAACTCTTAAGCTCACTACTTGCACATCTCTTGATCTTACTCACAAGCAACTGAACATCTTGATGCTACCAGTGATGAGCACCATGAGACTAAGTTGGAGTCTCACGCTCCAGGAGCCAGACCTCCCTGGAGGACTGCAGGAGAAACCTCTAGCTGATCATCATCTCACATATTGGGATGTATTAGAATTTAGACACAACAAATCCTTGCACTCTTCTATTGCTTCCAGCTTTCACACACTTCCTGCTCCTATAATGTGACAAAACTGGTCTGTCATCTTGCCTTTTGGAATTGCTTTCCAAATCCAAGTTCCTATTGAAGAAGTCAAAATCTGAAGTTGGCATTGCTTACTCTTAACACTTAACACAGAGTAACTTCTTCTAAAAGCTTTCCAGGGCAAGATGTGCACAGAAACCTGGAGTCACATTCTCTTGCACCCTGAGGAAGCACAACTGGTTGACAAGAGACCTGCCAGAGAAGCTGGAAAGAGGCAGGCTGAGGCTCACATATCAATGCTCGCTGCCAGACAGCACTTCCTGACACTGTCACTTTGAAATTCCAGTTGCCTCCAGAAGCCTCCCCAAAGCAGCAATCAATCTGGCTGTCAAAGCCATTCCCAAGCAACGCATTCTGCAGATTTGTAGTTTTTAATGCAGCAAATAGGTTCCGAATTTCTCAAATGTGGACAGGGAGTCCTGATCTTGCACACAACGTGATCTCTAAGGGTGTGCTGTAACAGGCTCTTCCCATTACTGAACTGGAGTTTGAAAAACACACTGGGAAAAGGGCTGACAGAACCAGAAACTCTGCCTGAAACTTAACCAAATGCTCAGTCTCACCGCTTTAAGCTACAGGTTTTAGCTTCACCACAACACAGGAACAGCTACATTCACGCAGCAACAGAACAGAGGTGGAAACACATCCCTGCATACAGACTGTACATTTCAACAGCTTAGGTAGCCTTGTCATCTATTATCAGCTTCAGGATGTCACCCTACAGCTTATTAAAGCCAGTTATTAATACAGTGAGAAATAACACTGCTCAAGCCTCAAAGGAAGACAAGTGTTTCCCCAACTGCTTCAATCTATTTCCATCTCAAAGCTTAGGACAGGTCAGAAACTCAAGAGTGTACACTCCTTCTCCCCAACTACTGTGTAAAAACACCTACTCAGAAGTTTGTCTCACTCCCCATCTCCATCAGCAAAGGTTACTCGACCCTGACAGAAGCTATAGTGTTCCTGTGTGGTCTACAGGCCTGAAAGTCACACACTCAGCATCCTTTCAGTGCCAAGGGAAATAAATGGATGTACAGAAGTGAAAAAAAGCATTTAGTAGAACACAGTAATACTTCACACTTTCAGTTGAAGCCACAAAGGTGTAAAGTACAATGACTGCTTTGGACACTGTTGAAAAAGCTCCCCCTTCTGAAAACCTCAGAGTAAGGGACTGGCATGGAAGTGAAGAGTTACCAGCACTACTCTAGTTCATGTTATTGATGACCCTCTGAATACCAGACTGCTGCTCCAGCTCTACCAGACATCAGCATCTTGTCCTCACTTTTAGATCAGGATCTCCTAAATTCACTCCAAAAGGGTAACACAACCTGGAAGAAATACAACAGAATTCCTTCCATACCAAAGGTGGAGCAAGGCTTTCCTGGAATACATCTTGGAAAACAAATAAAGGACCTCTACGAACAGTGTCTTTTGTGATTTTATTAAGAGATGTTTTCAGGACAGTCAAGCTTCTGGTTGCAGATGTTACAAACCCTACAACAAAAAACAGAATACCGAGTGAGATGGTGGCAAGCTATTTCCCATAACCATTCTCCTACCCCTAACAATGAACAAACACGATTCCGTGTTTGTTCCATGACTTCCAATCCTCTCACTTCCTGCATTTTTGCCAACGATCCCCTTTTCCCCACAGGAGCCCTGCAGACTCCCTGAACTCTGCCTGTTCACACAAAGTCAGCTTCATAGACTCACAGGGGTTGGAAAGGACCTTAAAGCTCCTCCAGCTCCAACCCCTGCCACGCGCAGGGACACCTTCCACTGGAGCAGCTCCAAGCCCCTGTGTCCAACCTGGCCTGGAGCACTGCCAGGATGGGGCAGCCACAGCTTCTCGGGGCACCCTGGGCCAGCGCCTCAGCACCCTCACAGGGAAGAATTTCTGCCTTATATCCAACCTGAACTTCCCCTGTTTCAGTTTGAACCCATCACCCCTTTTCCTATCACTACAGTGCCTGATGAAGAGTCCCTTCTCCAGCATCCTTGCAGGCTCCCCACCAGATACTGGAGGGGGCCTATAAGGACACCAGAGAGGGACTCTTCATCAGGGTTTTAAAATGAAGAGTTGCTCCTCATTCAGTCAGAGACCACCACAGCCTTGCTTTCAACAGCAGCTGAGGAATCTGGAAGCAGCCTTAGGCCCTTTCCTTCCTGCTACTCTCAGAGAAAGCCAGCAAATTGCACATGTTCACTGGGAACAACTCAGAGCAGCTCTTAAGACAATTTCAAGCTATCCATTTCCATCTGAGAAGGCCCTCATTCAGAGAGGGTTTCAAACTTGCCATTATTTCAAACTTGCCATTAAACTTACAAAACTAGCCTAAGCATTGTGCTCAATGTTACTGGCTTCCAAGTATACCCCCATGGGATCCAGTTTGGGATAGATACCCTTTGCTGTCAACTGCACACTGGCAGCAGGTGGGTTAACATGAAAACACCAAAGGCACTGAACCCTTCTCAGACAAATGCCTCTAAGTCAATCAAATTGTGACCCAAGGTCCCCAGATTCACGCTGTAGGACACAACATGAAAACAGGGCACTTGCACAAGGATATTCCTTTTCAGACTCGTCATCTCATCTTCACTGAAGGGTGTGCTTAGCTGATTTGCAGCCTGCCTTAAACCATGTTCTCTTCATCCAGGGCAATACTCTAAACCAAGTCCAACTGAACACTCTATCTGGTTCAAGGCAGCACCTTTTTCCACAACAGCCTTTTTTGGGTGACATGACACCCTTTCCACATGGATCCTCCTCAAACCTGCCTCCCACCACACACAGGCACTTACCCCTCAGGCAGTGGGGACCGGCTGAGGCATGGCTGGCTGTTCTGGTTTGCCACCTTTCTGCTCTGAAATGGGGGTGGTGGGCAAGATCTCTTCTTTGGGTTCCACAATGCTGACATGGTCTGGAAGAGGCTTTTTGGGGCCAATCTTTCCACTTGGGTCCCAGGGCAACATAATCTTTACTTTAATTCCCAGTACTCCTGTAAAGAGTGACAGGACAGTACAAAACATCAAGTACCCATTCAGCAGGGACAAACCCCACAAAACATGCTTTCTGCACCAAAACATTCCCTGACAACACTAAGATGCAGCTGATTAACACAAATCATAGAATGGCTTGGGATGGAAAAGACCTTAAGAATGTCTAGTCCCAACCCCCTGCCACAAGCAGGGACAACTTCCACTGGACCAGGTGGCTCCAAGCCCTGTCCGACCTGGCCTTAAACGTGCTAAAGCTTAAAAATCCCATTACTCTGAATTCACATCAGCATGTTTTACCTTTATCCAGTTCACTGCCTTTGCTAACTGCAGCCTGGGACTAGAATGAAAACATGCTCTATCCCTAAGTCATGCCTACCCTGGTTTAAACCCTGTCCTTCCTGGGATAACTCACTTTCCTAGGAAGCTGCACTGAGGATTTTTGCATCCCTTCTCAGACAAATGCCTCAAAATCATCCAATGAATAGGACATCCTGCCCAAGGCAGTCTCAGCACAGCACCATAGAACATAGCACTGAACAGGCTGCAATGACACAAGGACATCCCTTCTGACTCGTCATCGGATCCTCATTGAAGGGAAGTTGAAGAAGAGCTTTGTCTATGCTATCCCTACATCAATTAAGCAACTCAACTCAAATTAGGATGCAGAAGTCATGTGTGTTTTACCAAGGAAGGACAAGTGTAAGCAGGTTTGGCTGGCTGAGCTTGGAAGGCTTGCCAGGGCACAGCTACAGGGGAAAAACATCTGACATTTGTCTTTCTTGTGTGTCTTGTAACTCCCATGTTCTGTCTTCCTACCCCTAGGAGCCAAGAAAGCCAGAACTCAAAGTGCCACCAGCTCAAGTTCAGTCAATCTGTGTTTCATATAAGTTGTTTTTTTACCAACCTCAGTGGCCACAGGATACAAGTGAGAGTATGTGAAAAACCTAAAGCCATGTGCTCAACTGGAGGCATTCAAACCCCCCACCTAGAAAAGTGGATGCGGGATGAATACACAAGTCTGTTGTCTGATGAAGGCCACTTCTCCATTTCCCATTTCCAAACACAAATGCAAATAAAGTTCTACTTCAGATGTCACATGCAAACTCCGCACCAATAGTTTAATTACAAAAGGCCAGGAAAACAGTAGATTTTTGGAGTCTGAACAATGCACACAACTGAATTGCTCTGCCAGCTCGGTGGTGCATCAAAACCATGCAAGCTACCACCCCACAGGTGAGAGGGAAACCTGCAGGCATGGGATGCCAGGAGTTGAGAACTTCTGGCTCTGAAGCCAAACACGAGGAACCACCACAGCTACAAAAGGGATCTGCATCCCATGCACTCACCCTGCCGGAGAAGGACGTGACGCACGGCTGTGTCAACGTAGTAGTTCACTGGGTCTCCACTGTGGATCATCAAACCATCCACAAACTTCATGGACTTGGCTCGCTGACCTCGGAGCTTGCCAGACACAACCACCTCGCAGCCCTTGGCACCGCTCTCCATGATGAAGCGGAGGACACCATAGCAGGCTCTGCAGGGAGAGAGCAACAGCCACTGTGTTACTCCCACTGTGCCGAATCCAAATGGCCCTATGGAGCTATTTTATCCCCATTTCAAGCACAGGCAATCACACTTCTACTTTTGTTTGTAGAAAGCCTTCTGAACACACACCCGTGCACCCAAAGTTCTGCCAGCGCGACACAAAGCAGCAAAACTCTCCACATTGTTTTAGCACTGTCAAACACAGCTTAAGAAAGCTCTTCTGACTTATGGTCCTTGTAAGGTTGTGGGAACAGTGACAAGCATGTTTTCAGTGACACAAGAAAAGCTGCACAGCTGAGCCAGCCAATACAGCCACATCAGGAGTGCAGCTCCCCATCCCTTCTCAGACAAATGCCTCTAAATCAACCAATGATGACGGGATGCTCCTGCTGAAGAACCACATGCAGCATCACAGAACATGATGCTGCAGAGATACCACATCAAGAGGCACCCGATTCTGACTCGTCATCTTATCATCACTGAAGGGATCTGAGAAGCAAGGCCAAGTGTCACCTGAACTATAATTCAGCCAGAAGGCTTGAAATTGTGTTTCACTCCTCCACCCATTTATTCACCAATAAGTAACTGCAGGTTTTATGCACACTTCCTCACTGTGCCATCACACTCAGCTTGCTCCACTCACCGACGCACTGCTAAGCCTCCCAGAAGCTTGTACCGCAGGGACTCTGCCTGAGCGATTGCACACAGACCTCTCGTGGCCACCTTCTCTGCATAGAGCTACAAAGGAAGAGAAGTAAACTCAGAAACAGGGCTCTATTTCAAGATACTATTAATTTATAACATAGGAGCTTCATACTACTCTATGTCTCCATCCTCTACATCCAGTTCAGTTAGTCCTTCTACATTTACATGCAGAAGCTTTATCCTTGGACCCGACACATCTTTTGGTGCTATTCTCCTGCTCCTGGCAGAGCTGAGACACGCTGATGAGACTCCACTGCAAGTCAGGAGACTATTTAAACCTCCACGGTGCACCGTCAAAGAGCTGCTGCTTCAAACAGCTCCAAAACACCTGGGACTGTGGGACAGAGGTATCCAGACAATCACAAGGACAGTTTTTACAACACCTCAGTTACATAAGTCTGCTTAAGGTTTAAAAACCAACTTAAGAAATAGTTTGATTTTTGAAAGCTTTGAGAGTGAGGTGTATTTAATCCAACATCTCCAAGAGCCAACGTATGATATTTCACAAGAAGCAAACGTTCAAACTCATGCACATGATATTCCTAGAGCTGAGAAATCATGATGTGCTCTGTGAGGGTTTGTGCCATGCAGTCTTTTTAAGCAGTTGCTGGATATAATCAGCAACATTCACTGTATAATGAGATCCAGCAACACTGGCCCAGCAGGAATAAATGTGAGCACCACCCCAGACAACACATTCCCCCCGCCACTAATCCATTTTAGAGGAAAGTACTAGTAAGCGTGCCAGATTTCAAACATCAGAAGACCAGTCACTGGTCTGGTGTCACTTTAAAGTCTATTTGATTACAGTATCATACCCAAATCTCAGAGATACTTCTGCACCAAACCAGTTTGTTTATAAAGACAAAAACATTCTGAATTCAGTAAGGGTGATGGTAACACACAAACATTATGCTGTTAGACTAGTTCTCACCTCGATACTGGGACAACAGCATTCTGTAACATATTACAAGTAAAATTAAAAAGCTTTATCTGCATTCTCGCTGGGAAATCAGAGAAACACAGCCAAAGTGAAAGCACTCAAAGCACCACAAACAGCAAAGCATTTGTGAGAGCATGTACAACACGATCCAAGTTATCTTTAAGTCAAACCCCCTTTCAGCTGACACCATCCAGACACTGCACAACCAATTCATACTGCTATAACAGAGACAGTTTTACCTCAACGCTTCCCTCAGGGAATCCAAACCTCTTCTGCACAACAGCTGTCAGCTCCCGGATGCGGCGGCCCTTCTCTCCCAAGACATTCTGAGTTCTGTGAAGGAAAGGACAGTATGCCTGAGAAAAGACTCCAAGTCAGAGCTTGTAACTGTCCCAGAGAGCTTCCAGACTGAGTACCTAAGTTCAGGGGTTTCAACACTGCTGTAGCACTAGAGATCACTTCAGGATCTCCCTTCCTGTAATAGCCATCACTTTAAGCACCAACATGCAGCAGTACCACTTTTAGCCTTGCACAGCACCTATGTGTCAACAGCAGCATCTCAGTTATTACCTGGTGGCAAGTATGATAATCTCAGTCCTGGTTGGAGTGACCCGGACTTCTACCCCGGAGTACCCATCTTCAGCCAGTTCACGAGTCAGAAACTCATTCAGCTCAGCTTTGAAGATGCCGTCAGCAACAAACTGAAAACCAAATGAACCAAGTCAAGATCTGTTCAAGTGCTCAGCCTGAACAGATGATCTTCCCATTCAGAGAATGGGAGTAATTCATCCCTGGGATCATCCTGCGGACCTGAGGCCTCTCCCCAACATGGAGAGGAAGCAGTAGTGGGGATAAATAAAGGCATTTTCCTGAAGTTCCCATAGACAAGTCACTTCTTCCAATATCTGAACAGAGCTACAAGAATGCTGATGAGGGACTCTTCATCAGGGACTGGAGCAATAGGACAAGGGGTGATGGGTTTAAACTGAAACAGGGGAGATTTAGATTGGATCTAAGGCAGAAGCTCTTCCCTGGGAGGGTGCTGAGGCGCTGGCACAAGGTGCCCAGAGAAGCTCTGGCTGCCCCATAGAATCATTGAATAGTTAGGGATGGAAACGACCTTAAGTTCATCCAGTTCCAACCCCCCTGCCATATGCAGGGACACCTCACACTAAACCATGCCAAACCATCCCTGGCAGCGTTCAAGGCCAGCTTGGACACAGGGGCTTGGAGCAAGCTGCTCTAGTGGAAGGTGTCCCTGCCTGTGGCAGGGGCTGGAGCTGGAGGAGCTTTAAGGTCCCTTCGACCCAATCCAGTTTGGGACTCCGAGCCTAGCAGGACCCTACCCCAGTGCCTGGCACACACCTCGCTACGGGCACACTGCACGCTGAAGGCTGACACCACACCGCCCTGCTACGTCCTGCAACAGTGCTTTGACTCGGTATAAACCTTTAGAGAATTAACAGGCATCCCACCCCTTTACCAGCCCCACAGGGCCCTCTGCTAAGGGCTCGCGCTTCCACCCGGTCAGCGCCAAGGCCTCCCTCCCTCTCCAAAACAGGCAGAGCCCCGCACTCTTCCGGCTCCTTTGGCCCATACAACCCGGGCGTCACTTAACTGCCAACGCTTCCCACTACAGAAGACGGAAAAGCAAGGAAGCGCCTCAGCTCCCAGCACCACCCCAGCCTGCCTGCCCTCTGCACGCAAGCCCCGAGCCCTGCGCAAGCCCCCCACGGCGTTGTGTGGGGAACCACGGCTGAAGCCCCTCACACCGGGACCCGCGCAAGGCCTCCCGCCGCCGCCGCCATGTTCCCTGCGGGGCCTCCGCGCAGCATCCGCCGCCATCCTCCCGCATCCGCCGCCATCCCCACTCCGCCGCCCGGCCCCGGGAGTCCCGCGGGGTCCCCCGGACACGACCCCGCCGCTATGGAGGCGCTCGGCAGCCGCGGGGAGCGGAGATGAAACCCTCACCTTGCGCTTCTTGGAGATCTGCACCGCCATCTTGAGCCGCGCCGCCCGGCGGAAAGGAGGCGGCGGGCGCTTAGGGCGGGCTCTACCGGCTTTCCGCCGCTTCCCTATTGGCCAGCCCGGACCACGTGGGGTGGCCGGCGGGGACCGATGGGAAATGTAGTCCTCGCTGTGCTCTGGAGCGCCGCCATGTTGGGGAGGTTTAACCCTATCGCTGCCGGGTTGGGGGGGGGGGGGGTCCGACTCTATCGGGCTGTTGTGAACGCGCACAGACGGCGTTAAAACGGCTCTCGAGCAGGTATAAACGGACACAGGGTGATAAACTGGAGAGAGATGGAGGGTAGGGGTCGACGGCTCGATGTCTGGACGGACGACAGTGACAAGCGTCCCTCAGGGGTCCGTACTGAGACCGGTACCTCATGAGGCTCAACGGGGGCCAAGGGCAACGTCCCGCCTCTGGTTTGGGGCACTGCCCGGTGTTTTGAGCCCAGAACCCAGAGGAGGCCATGGAGCTGCTGCGAGGGCTGGAGCAGCTCTGCTCTGGAGCCAGGCTGAGAGAGCTGGGCTGGGG
>JARCZZ010025731.1:0-10587 GCA_030323915.1 Brotogeris chrysoptera
CTGCGCGGGTCCCCTCGGCCCCCCGCCCTGCCTTCCCCCCCTGCGAGGGGCCCCCGGCCGGCCCCGCCGCCGCGCTCCCCCGCCGCCCCGCTGCGCCTCTCCCCGGGAACCGCCACCTGCGCGCCGGGCGCGGGCTGCGGGGCCAGCGGCGGGCAGGAGCCGGGCGGGCACCGGAGGATGCCGGAGACCGGGCAGGAGCCCCCCAGCGCCCCGCCGCCGCCGCCGCCGCCCCCCGCCCCGCCGCTGCCGCCGCCCGCGGGCATAGCATAATCGGGCAGCGGGTCCTCGGCGGGGCTGGAGGCGGAAGCGGGCAGGTGGCCGGGTCGGTCGGCGGAGCGCCCCGCCGCCGCCGCCGCCGCCCCCCAAGGAGTCTTTTTACATCAAGAACCTGCTCAACGGCGGCCCCCCCAAAGCTCCCCCCAAGCAGCCGCGGGCGCTGTTCGCCCCCCCGGGGAAAGCGGCGGGGGACGGTGCCGGTTTCGCCCTCTCGCAGGTGGGAGACCTCGCTTTTCCCCGCTTCGAGATCCCGGCGCCGCGCTTCGCCCTGAGCGCCCACTGCCTGGAGCGGGCTCAGACCTGGTGGTACCCCTACGCCCTGACGCCGGCCGGAGCCCACCTGCCCCGCACGGAAGGTACCGATCCCCCTCTTTCCTTCCCTCCGTCCCTTCCGGCGGGGCGGCGCGGGGGTCCGGCCGGCTCATCCCGCTTCCCCCGACGGCAATCGAGGGCCGGGCGCTGAAGGTGTCATTTTGTGTCCCTTATCCCCCTTCCTCTCCCCTTCCTCCTTCCTTCCCCTCCAGCCGCGGAGAAATCCCTACTGAGGGACTCGTCCCCTGCTTCGGGCACCGACCGCGACTCCCCGGAGCCGCTGCTGAAGGCGGAAGGGGAGCAGAAGGAGCTGGACTCCAAGAGCCCTGACGAGATCGTCCTGGAGGAGAGCGACTCGGAGGAGGCGAAGAAAGAAGGGATCGCGGAAGACTGGAAGAAGCGGGAGGAGAGCCCGGAGAAGAAGCCGTGCCGCAAGAAGAAGACGCGCACGGTGTTCAGCCGCAGCCAGGTCTTCCAGCTGGAGTCCACCTTCGACATGAAGCGCTACCTGAGCAGCTCGGAGCGGGCCGGCCTGGCCGCTTCCCTCCACCTGACAGAGACCCAGGTGAAGATTTGGTTCCAGAACCGTCGGAACAAGTGGAAACGGCAACTTGCGGCCGAGCTGGAGGCGGCCAACCTCAGCCACGCCGCCGCGCAGCGCATCGTCCGCGTCCCCATCCTCTACCACGAGAACTCGGGCGCGGAGGGGAGCGCGGGGGGCGGCGGAGCCCCCGGTACTCAGCCCCTGCTCACCTTCCCTCACCCCGTCTACTATTCCCACCCCGTGGTCACCTCCGTGCCGCTCCTGCGGCCCGTCTGAGCCCGCCCGCCCGCCACCCGCTGCGCGGAGGGGCGCGGAGAGGCTCGCAAAGTCACCGGCCCACTTGTAAGTACTCCAGCCGCTTGTGCGGTTCACCCGGCCGGCGGCTGCGGAGCGGGATGGTGGTGGGGTGGGGGGGGGGAGGAAGAGAAGGGTGCGGGAGGGGACGCACACATCACGACACCCCTCGGCGGTGGTGCTGGGAGAAAAGTCACGAAAAATGAGGGAAAATAAAGCTAAAAAATCAATAAAAATTGGAAGGGGAGGGGGGAAGGGAGGGGGGGGGGAAATAAGGAAAATGAAAGCGGGAACTTGTAGAGGACCCCTGGAGCTGTCACACCTTTTGTAAACGTGGACGAAAACCGCGATGGTCTCTGTGGCTTTAGTTTTATTTTTGTAAAAAATTAAAAAATAAGGAAAAAAAGGAAAAAATGAATAATAATTAAAAAAAAAAAAAAATGGTGATGATCCCAGGCCGCTCCTCGGCATTTGCCAAACGCTCACGGGAGGGGGAATTTCTGTTCCTTTCGGACCTCTCCTTCTGCCTCCAAATCGGTCACGCTCCTGCTCCTGTCGCGACGCAAACTTCACCGAGCGCGGCTTTTCGTTCCAGCAGACCCCGGCACCGACTTTTGCTTTCCCAGGTTTTGTACCTTTCGGTTTCTGTCATGGGACTTTCTAACGGGCAAAGAAACGCGGCCTCAAAGCGAACGGTTAAAACGCCCCCGAACGCGTTTGAGCGCCCCTTATTTATTACCGTTGACTTGGATATTTTGAATTCTTGTTTTCTTTAGTCTTCCGGTTGATTTATTTTTGTTTCCTTGTAAAGTTATTTGAGTATTTTTTTTTTTTGGGGGGGGGGGTAAAAATCTGTACCTTTTGCTTTCTTTCTTTTGTATAATGATTATTATGATTGTTCTTGTACCTTTGAACTGTGCAATATTGTACGACGATTCATAAAGCACTGCTTTTATTTGAACGGTGAGGAAAGGGGGGTTTAGCGTTGTATAGTTGCGTTCGTTCGGGTTGTACAAAATAAACTGAAAAGCAAAAAAAGAGAAACAGAAAGGAATTAAAAGCGAAGGGAAGTGGGAAGAAAGGAGGAGGGCATGGGAATAACCATCAGCTTATGCGGATAAATAAGGGAGACGGGGTGAGCTGGGCGCTTTAAGTGAAGGACAATCAACTTTAGGGTAATATTAATTTATTTGCTATGATGTACAGTTTTCTCCTGAAGTCCATCGTGGGGTTTCCGTAGGCAGAAATGAAGCTGGGAGTGGACACCTCTTGTCTCTCTCTGTCTCAGTGTCTGCTCACTTGTTGTCTGACAATTGTTTGCTGTCTTCCCAAGGGTTGGCGTCGGTTTCTTTCTTTCAGTTCTTTCCGTTTATTTCCCCTTTTCGGTTGTGCTCTCTGCCCCCTTCTCTCTTTCTGTTAGGGATCGGTCCTATTTTTAAAACAGCCTATATTGTTATAAACTTAATGTTGTGGTGGAAAAGAAAATAATCAATAAAACCCGTTCCTGATCAGTTTTCTTTTAAGTGTGGCTTTGGAGGAAAAGAAATATATATGTAAATAAAATAGACTATAAAAACCCGAATAACCCGGGCACTGAGGGTTACCGGACGCCCTCCAGGGCTCCCCGGTTGTCCCAGTCCAACTGGGAGTGGCTCGATGGGGGGGCCCTTTCCCAGCATCGCTCCTGGTTAACCCCCAGCGAGGGGTCCAGGCCCACGGGAATGGGCACAGGGGTGAGTTCGGGGGTCCTTTCCATCGCAGGGGTGGGTTGGGGGATTCTTTCCCAGCAGGAGGCCGCCTCCCGGGGGGGGGGGGTCCCATAACTTCTGGCCGCCCCTTCCTCAACCCCTCCAGACGGGGGTCGGTGCTGTCCTTCCCCTTCTGTCCCCCTTCCGCTGGGGTCTGTCATAGGGAGGGTTGTCCATAGGCACCCCAGGGTGTCCAACTCCCCGGGCTGCGCCCCCAGCCCAGGGCCAGGCCCGTCCTTCATGTCAACCCCTCCGACAGGTTTATCCCGAGATAGGATCGCGCTCCGCTTCCCGCAGATTGGCCCGAATCGACGTGTTGATAGTGCCGAGGGCAGGATTTCGGGCCAAAGAAATCAAAATAAAACTCAGCGTTGCGAAAAGATAACCCCGCGTTTTCTTTTCGTTTGGGATAAAACCCCCTGGCAATGGGTCACAACTGAAAAATAAACAGAGTTTCCGAGTCAAAATACGCTGCTCGCTGTGTCGCCTACAAACAGAGTGATGCCTTTGCTGTTTGCAGTACTAACTTTGGGACAAGTCGCTTGCAGCTCATTAAAAATATTGTTTCAATAGTAAATACCGTCTTTTTTCCACTTTTACAGCGCGGCAGCACGATGTTATCAAACGGCAAGGAAAAATAACGCATTTATTTGTGGTCGGTGCCCAGAAAACGATTCCGGCCCAGCCCGGTCCTTCCCCAGCCGAGGAAGGGCACTGCGTGGTCCCCCCGACCCTGCGCGGGGCCCTCTCCGCGGCTCGGCCCTTGCGCGGGTGCGGGAAGTGGCGCGCCCTGCGCATGGCGGTGCTATGGGGGGTATTTCCCAGGGGTAGGTTGGTGGGGGTGGGGTTGGTGGGGCTCGGGTTGGAACCTTTATTTTTCTTTTTTTTTTTAATGAAGATTTTAATTTTTAATTAAGGAAAAAAAAAAGGAAAGAAAGGAGAAAACTGAACCCCGAGCGCAGCTTTTCCCCTTCTCGCCGAGGGATCGGCAGCAGAGCACAGGCTGTGAAGCGGTGGGATGGAGCTGGACGATGGGCTGAGGGCCTGGGACCTCAGCTTCTCGCTCCCCTCCCGCAGCCGGGCTTCCCTGCTTCCCCTCGTTCCCCTCTATCTGGATCGGGATGCTCCTCTCTGCCCACATCCCACAAACCGGGTGCTGGAGTTTTCCTCATCTTTCCCAAAAGTCTCCCTAAACTCTATCCTACACCCCCAGCAATGCTCCACAAGGGGGGTTTAATGTCTCCCTGCTAGGGATGAGGTGGAAATTGGGCACCCGCAGAGCCCCGGCTCTCCCTGAGCCGCTTCCGTGTGAGGAGCTCCGGTGAAGAGCGGGACGCGCTCCCGCTGCAAATACCCCCCCTCCGCGCTTAAACTTAGCGGAGATCCCTCATCAACCGCTGCGAGTGAATCGCTTTGAGTGGTGGAAAAAGAACTACAACTACTAATAACAACCCCCCATCTCTACAGGGATGTCTGGGAGGGATGTTGGTGCGACTGAAAGTTGCTTCGTTTTCTCTAAGCTGTTGGCAACTCTGCGGCCACTTGTGTTTACTGCTGCAATCCCGCTCGGCAAATCTCTGCCTTTGTTTGCAATTCAGGAGACAACACGGTTCTTCTCGGCCACTGTTTTGAGCTTGGCTGAACAGAACTAGCTCACTTGTTTGTGGTCGAAACACACATGTATTTCTTTTATTTGGTAGTAAATAGAGGCTTGCTGTGTATAGCAAACAGCGCGGGGGAAGATATAAACTTCCCGACCTGCACATTTGGGGGATTCACAAGAGTTTTGCCTCCCGGAGGGGCTGGACCGGGGTGCGCGGAGCGGAGCCCCTCAGCCGCACGCAGCCGAGCGACTTGGGCAGGTGGGTAATTGATTTATTAACATTATTATTACTGTATATATGAAGATTCTCGTCCGAAAACTCGCACGTTTTCTGGTACAGGATGGCGGAAAATGTTTGATTCTGCTGGTGGTGGCTGCGATGGGGACACGCATTCGGGACAGCCCGCTCCGAAGGGAATAACCCCGCTTTAAGCCAGCGGTAAAAATAGGTGTTGAGGGGTTTCTTTACAAATATGCTGCAAGTGTCCCTGTAATAATCACTTTACTCTATCGACTCGGGATAGTGTGCGAACGGAATGAGAAGACCATTAAGAGCATTAACAGATTGGTACAGCATAATGCTCCAGCTCGTATTGATCGCGAAACGTCTGTAAAATATTGTTTCAAATGAATCTATTGTTCCTGCGCTCTTTTCGGCGGTGTTGATGACCTTGGTTTGTTCTCGCACATCCAAATTATCCTCCCGCCCTTGCCACAGATGATGGGGAACCGAGCGGCGGGACACACAGCGGCCATGCCCGTCGCTTCGGGGCGGGCCCGAAAGCGCAGCCTGAGGGGTCGGGATCACCTCAAAAATATGGGGGAAATGAAAACAGGCGAAGGGAATTGGGGTGAGCGTGTCCCTGAGTGCCATGGGCTCGCCCAAGCCTCCTGCCGCTCTCCACCGTGCGCGCTGCCGCCCTCAATCCGCCTCCCCGGGGCCGTATCCCCCGGTTAAAGCGGCAAAGTTGCCCGTCGGAGAGGTTTGAAGCTTTTTACATCGATATGAAGTCGAAGGAGGGGTCGGAGGGGGGCAGGTCCCACATCCTCTCCCCAGCCCGCATCCCCCGGGGGCTCCGCGCCGGGGCCCTCCGTGACTCCCCGAAGCAGATCGTGCATATTTGACAGCCCCAAATGACCAATCCCTACGGATCAGAGCGATGCCTCCGGTCTGAAAGTCCCCTCCGCTCTGGAAGGGGCTGCGGGATGCCCGTTCCCCTCTGTGGGGACACGCGTGTCAACGGGGCGGGCGCGGGGAGCGGCGGCTCGACGGGATCCAACCTCCGGTCCCCCTCAGGTTTGGTCACCTGGCGTCGGCTCTCCTGAGCTCCGGTGTTTTAAATAAATATAAAGGATCTCTTGCGCTCCTCAGCTCTATTCACTTCCATGATGGAGTGGAACCATCAGATTTTCATCAAAGTTCTATTAAGTGAAACATAGGTTGCAGGGCACCCTCTGATTGAAACAGTTTAAATTTTAATTGTGTTTTTAATTTGACATATAGTTGCAGAAAGGAATGACACTACAACGCCAAGGGGCGGTCGATTTTCTTAATTTCTCCCAGAGGAATTGATGAGTCTATCAGGCCACTAGATTGGAAACACATTAAAGCTCTCTGGTTAGGTTGTTAATTGGAACTTGATGGATAGGGGGCCTTGGATAGGCTATGCTGATCCAATCTTCATGACTTTCTGTTTTCCAATAAATTACACGATTCATTTTCCAGCCACAGATTACATAAATTGTACACCTCTAGGGCTCTCTTTTTCAAATAGGGAGCCCTTTTCCCCAAAAGCCTATTGCGAGATGTCATTGGCACCAAGAAACGAGCAGCAGAGGCTCTTGAATGAAAATCGAAACATAATCAACGTTTATACTTAGAAAATTTATTGAGATAATTTTCTCTGGTATTTCCTTATTTTAAAGTTTGGACGCGCCATATATCATAATCCACACGTGTAAAGGGGACTGTGTTTAATATTTATCGAAGCTTGATTCCAAGATCAAACTTGTTTATGACTTCATCTGTCATTTGAGGGGGAACCTTCTCCCGATATTACGGCCGCTCAACAAGCCTATTTTCCGAGTGCTGCAAAAGCAGCGGAGATCAATTTTTATTAGGCTCTCTTTGAAAGCTTGCTCAGGGCCACTTTAATATCGAGCATTGTAATAATCTGGAGATCTAAACTTTAAGCGTTCACTCTGTCTTTCAAAGTTTATCTTTGCCGCGGCGTTTGATCATCCGCGCCCCGACGGGACGGGGAGGGACGCCCCCCCCCCCATCCACACGCAAAACCCCTTTACCGGGACAGGCAGCCCCTGCCCTGATGAATATTTGATCAGATGGTAATGAGAGCGTGGCTGGGCCCCGATGGTCCTTCCCTCCCGACTGCGTTGGTGAGCATCCCGCCGAAGCTACTTTGGCTTCCCTCCCTCCGGATTGGCCTGAAATTCCGCCATTTCCTCCTGAAATACTCATTTTAGGCAAGTCTGGTGGTTTTCTCGCCGTGGCCGGGCACAGCTCACCCCTACCCGAGGCTTCTGTGAGTCCTTCCCCGCCCAGCACATCCCCTTCCCCGTTTGGAGCATCCCCTCGGCCCGGCCGCAGCCACCCAGAGGCTCCCACAGGCAGGACCCGCTCCGTAGGGAAGGGAGCACAGCGTCAGGGGCACCGCGGGCTGTTGATGGGCTCCAAAGGGAAGGAGCTGCGTGGCGGTCCCACTGTGGGGTCACGTCGAGGGGCTGCGGAGGAGCGGGGCTGCTCCGCGGTCGCTCTCCTTCTTTGCTCCGGGGCTGTCCCCGTGAAGGAGCCGAGGGCGTGCAGCCCCCGGGGGCTGTCCCCAAGGCCGGGCTTGTCCCTTTCGACGGTCGTCCCTTACCCGGAGCCCCTTTGCCCCGCTCCCCGCCTGCGGGAGGGGTGCTGGGCTCGGGGTGCGGGGCCAGCGGAGCGGGATGAAGGACGATTTCTTAAATTGTATTTCAGTGCGGGGTCTTTCCGGGTTAATGAGCTGACATCATGATTAAAGCTGACCATTTGTAATGTGTCGCGACCCTGTTGAAAAGCACTGAAAAGGTTAATGTGGTAAAACAGGACAGCACCTGCCCCTCACAGCGAGAGGAGGAGCTGGAACACTTTTCCTAATCAATTAGTCCATTAATGAGTCTATCAAGTAGTTAAGTAGTTAAAGATTATGCCGCTGGTCTGGGTAACAGTCGTCATCTCGCTATACCTAATTATATTATAAGTACTTTATTCAATATACCAGACATAATATGGTGACTCGGAGTTAATGAAAATGTCATTTTAAAACGTCTTGACATTTGTCTCTATTGATTTGTATATTTCCATCTCATTCTTTGCTTTCCCGGATTTGATTTTCTTTTTTTTTTTTTTTTTTTTTGGGGGGGGGAGGTGTATGTTTCTGGAGAGGGGAAACGACGGCACCGGGAGGAGGAATCAGCAGCGGGAACCGGAGCTGCCTCCGCGGGGACCCCGGTCCCCACGACCCTCAGGCAACCCGGGGTTAAAACCCTCTGCCAAGGCCAAGGGTATTGCGTATGCACACGAATGCTATCCAAACCACCGAGGTTTCCCAGCTGGAGCAGCCCTTGCGCCTCTGTCTTCCCTGCGGGGTGCCCCCAGCATCCCCCTGTGCTGTCCTCTCTCCCGAGGGTGCGGGCCACTCGCCCAACAGGCCGCGAAACTCGCCACGTCTTCGTTAAATAACGATATTCCCAAGAGTTGGACGGGGTTCTGGGACAGCCCATAAACACGGACACGGGTGGGCCAGCGGGGAGGGGGCGCATCCCTTTGGAATCGCGGCGGCAGGGAAATGGAGGGAAAGAAGGAGGGCCCGGGGGGCCGGTGCTGTGCACTACCCAGGGTGGCGGTCATCGGGCTGATGCCTTCCACACCGGTCCCGTTACCGGCGCTCCTGTCGGGGCGGGGGGAAGCATCGCCGGGTCCTGGCTGCGGTACTGGGGCGCCCAGGCAGCCGTCGGGGCTCGACCTCCGACCCGTCTCCCCGGGGCCCGTAGCTCTGTGTTGGACCCGGCCGTAGCTCTGTGCCCTCCCGGGAATGGCCCCAGAGGAGTCCCTGCCCTTGTCCCTTTGCCCCTGCGTGTGACACAGCGGCCGCTGCCCCATCAGATTTCCCCTCCCAAGCGCAGGACCGGGAGGGAATAGCTGAGAACGCAGTGATTTATTCCCCCCAAGGGGAAGAGCCCCTGATTCCTGACAAAGTTTATTTGGGAGCGCCTGAGGATATCACCTCCCTCCCTGCTCTCCCCCACCCCGGCTTGCAGACCCTGGGAAGAACACGCAGGAGGCGTTTCGTGGGACATTTGCTACCGGCTGCAGCGGAAAACCCGATTTCTCGACGGTTTACCCGGCTCTGCCGAGCCGCCAATACACCGTCTCAGGGATTTTGTTTCCCCATCCTGTAATTAGAAGAAGGGTAACGAATATGCGCAAGGTGCTTGTCCCAACTCCCCCTCCCACCATGCCCGGCATAAGGAATTCAGCCCGCGTCCCTCTCACCCATCCGCGGTGCAGGGCGAGGAGGCAGAGAGGGCTCAGCATCCCTCCTCCCCCGGGGCTGCGAGGTCAGAGCATCCCCGCGGCGCCCCTGGGATCGCGGAGCGGACTCCGCTGGGGCTCCCCCCGGCTCCTGCCGACCGTGGCTTCTCCTTCCCTACCCCCTCAATTCCGGACCCCCCGGGTCTCCAAACTTTCCTTATCCGCCGCCGCCGTGATTGGCGCGGCGGAGGCCACCTCCATGCAAATGAAGCCCCGCCGCCCGCCGCCCGCAGATCAATAGGGACGCGGGGGAAGGAGCATGCATTCCGCCTGGGCAAGCGCAGGGAGAGCCGGCACCGGCACGCCGAAAGCACCCCCCAAAACAAACCCCCCGCCGGCTCAAAGCGGGCTCCCCCCGCCCCGCACACCCCGGCCCCTCGAGCCCATCTAAAGCGGGAGCTTCCCTCCTCTGCTTTCTTATGAACCCAGGATGAGCAGCAAAGAAGACCCCAGCAAGTGCTGTCAGACCGCTGCTCCCATCTCCAGTTTCACCATCCAGTCCATACTGGGCAGCGGCAGCTCCGGCCCCCCCCGGGAGGGCGGCGGGGGGGCGACAGCCTGGTCCGCCCGCGGCCGGACCCTTTCCCTCTCTTCGGAGGACGAGGAGCAGGAGGAGAGCTGGAAGCATCGCGGCTGCTTCTGCCCCGATGCTCAGGGCCCCGCCGAGCCGTGCCACAAGCACCAGCCCCTCAGCTTCACCTGTCTCGGTGAGTACCGGGACGGGAAGGACGGGGCGGATGGGGCCCGCAGGGAAGGGCCGAGGGGGCTTGGCCCCCGCCAGGGGCCATGGTGGGGGGGACGACATGTAGCACCCTCCCTGCTCTCTGGTCTGAGCGTATTTGAGCATTCTGATGCTGAAGCAGGAGGTAGAAACTCCGCCAGAATCAGCCTGGCTTTCTGGAGTTCTCTTCTTCCCTTCCCACCTCAAACGGGGTTGATTCCCTCGAAGGGGCGCGGGGAGAAGGAGAACGCCGTTTTCCCCAGAATCTGCTTCTTCAGAGAGGAAGGAAGAAGCCGGGCTTTATTTTTAGCGTTAACTCTGAATAAACGGTCTGTGAAATGCAAAGCTATAAAAGAAAATCAGCCGTCCCGTGTTGAGTTGGTATCATCAGCCTGTTCCGGTGCTGAGGTATTGGCACAGGGTGCTCAGGGACGCTGTGGCTGCCCCATCCCTGGCAGTGTTCAAGGCCAGGTTGGACACAGGGGCTTGGAGCAACCTGCTCTAGTGGAA
>JARCZZ010025731.1:10715-40159 GCA_030323915.1 Brotogeris chrysoptera
CCCCTGTCTGTCCATCCGTCCATTCTATGGAAGGACGGGGATGCCTTCCCCCGGCCTCGGTGGTGGCTCCCCCCGGTAACGGAGGAGGCGGGTGCCTGACCAGGGGCTCACCTCAGCCTTTCCTCCAGCTGGAAGGGGGGTGTCTCGGCCGTCGGGGGTGCCGGTGCCGGTACCGCTGCGACCCCCGTGCTATCGCTCTGTTGCAGGCAGCGCCAAAGGGAGCGGAGCGGCGGCGACAGGCAGCGGAGAGCGGGGGCTCTTCCTCTCGCCCCCCCAGCAGGACTGTAAGGAGGAGCAAGAGAAGCCACTGGGACCCGCCTCACCTTCCTGCGGGGACCGGCAGCGCGACGGCGGGGACCGGCAGGCCGGTGCTGCCAAGAAGAAGACGCGCACGGTGTTCAGTCGCAGCCAGGTCTATCAGCTGGAGTCCACCTTCGACATGAAGCGCTACCTGAGCAGCTCGGAGCGGGCCTGCCTGGCCTCCAGCCTGCAGCTCACCGAGACCCAGGTGAAGACCTGGTTCCAGAATCGCAGGAACAAGTGGAAACGGCAGCTCTCGGCCGAGCTGGAGGCGGCCAACATGGCCCACGCCTCGGCACAGACTCTGGTGGGGATGCCGCTGGTGTTCAGGGACAATTCCCTCCTTCGAGTGCCGGTGCCCCGGTCCATCGCCTTCCCCGCGCCTCTTTACTACCCCGGCAGCAACCTCTCGGCCTTACCGCTCTACAACCTCTACAATAAGATCGACTACTGACCCACCGCGCTCTCTTCCCCGCGGCCGCCCCTTCGGGGCCGGGACCGGGACTGGGGTCGAGACCGGGACCGGGGCCGCAGCGGAGGCTCCGTGCGGGGTCTCTGTTTACCTCCGCGGCGGGGACAGAGGAACGAAACTGATGGGAGGGACGGGGCAAACGGAGAGCCCGGGTCAGCGGGGGCACGCCCGTGCCCCTCCCGCCATCCCGCCACTTGAAAACGAACAACATTAATTAAAAAAGCGTTATTTCAGATCTGTAAATATTTTTAAAGAAAGAAACAAAAAAAGAAAACAAACAAACAAACAAAAAAATAAACCGTTTTCAGCCTCGTTTGTAAACTCGCCCAGCGCGATCGCGCGTTCCCGCCGGGCAGCACCGGGACCGGGGGGAGCCCCGCAGAAGGGGATGCTCGGAAGAGCGAAACCAAAGGGTAACGCCGATGGTTTGGTTGGTTTTTCCTGCCTCCTGCTCGTTATCCCGTTCCCGGCAGGGAATCCCAGGCGGGCCTGCCCGTATCCACCCCCGGGGCTGGGGGGGGGGGCTCAGTGCCCTGTGCTTGGCTGGAAGGATCAGGGCCTTTCCCAGGCGGTTTCGTTAACGGGGGCCGTTTTTATCAGTTTCGAGGAGTATTTGGCTACAAGCGGCGATGGGAACAGCGGGTTCGGAGCTCCCGGTGACAGACCCCGGTGCTCACCGGCTCTGCTCCCCGCCCGCAGCGGGGCACCCACGGGTGCATCCCCACGGAGGCTGAGTCCGTCGTTCGTGGAATATAAAGGGAATCCCACAAGAAGCGGGATTCAAACCTCGGCCGCGGGCCCCGCGGCGCCGTCGGTCCCGAGCGCGGGGATGTTTCTAACGGCAGCAGCGGGGGTGCCTCGAGGGGCAACGGGGGAAAAAACGGGAGGAATGACAGACGCGAAGGGATAAATCAGCGAGCGGGAAGGAGGAGGCTCCCCCGCGCCCCCAGGCCGGTGGTGTTTCACCCCGGTGCGCAGCCCGGGGTGAGCTCAGACGCGCTAACACAGGGGCGAGCGTCGGCTCCCACGACGCGGCTCCGCCTTTTCGGACCCTTTTTTTGGGGGCAATAATTCGCGTTTCGGGTTTGCTCCTTAACGCAACCAAAGCCCTGCGGTAGCTGCAGTTACCCGAGGGGCCCGCAAGGACCCCGTTAACGGCTTCTGCCCATGACTGGAGCCGGGGGGGGGGGGGGAGGCCCCGGAGGACTACAACTCCCAGCATGCCCCGCGCTCCGGGCGCCGCGGGGTGCGCCGTGACGTATGTTTCCTTCCCCTTTCAAACGGGCCAATCGCGAGGCGGGAAGGAGTGCGCGCGCGCGCGAGCGGTGGTGGGCAACGGCGGCGGCGGCGGCGGCCCTGGAGGAGCGCTGAGGTGAGGCCGCGGACCCGGACCCGGACCCGGACCCGGACCCGGACCTTCACCCTGTGACCGCGGTGTGCGGTGTGCGGAGGCCTCCGTCCGGGGATAGGCGGAGCGGGCGCCTGGGCCTGCGGACGGCTGCCGCCTCCCCTCAGCCGCCCCGGATGCTGCGGCCTCTCCGCCGCTCTCCTCGGTCCTCCCTCGGTTCTCGGTCTCTTCTCTGACTTTCTTCCCTCCCGCCGCAGCATCTCCCGCTTCCTGACGTGGTTCTCCGGGACCGGACTGCCAGAGCCGCCGTGCTTCTGACCCCTCCGTGCTTCCGACTCCTCCGTGCTTCCGCGATCCGCGGCGGCTGCAGTGAGAAGGGTTTTCCTTGGCGGTGCGTGGAGCGGCGAGAGGAGCCCGTGCAATATGAAGACGGTACTTTTAATGCTTCCTTCTTCGTCAGAGCGCGGGGTGGTCGCCCTGAGGCTTTCAGCGGGGCTGCCTGCTTTGTTCGGGAGGCTCACCGCTTAGCTGAGTGGGGCGAGGGGGGGTATGTTGAAGAGCTATAACAGCACCGGTTTCATCTCTTGGTAGTAAAAAGTGAGCTCTTGGGAGTGACTGTAGTGATAGGACAAGGGGCGATGGGTTCAGACTTAAACAGGGGAAGTTCAGGTTAGATACAAGGAAGAAGTTCTTTACCGTGAGGGTGGTGAGGCACTGGAATGGGATGCCCAAGGAAGTTGTGCTCCATCGCTGGCGGTGTTCAAGGCCAGGTTGGCCAGAGCCTTGGGTAACATGGTTTAGTGTGAGGTGTCCCTGGGCATGGCAGGGGGCTTGGAACTGGATGATCTGAAGGTCTTTTCCAACCCAAACCATTCTGTGATTCTATGATAGAATTGCAGAAGTGAGCCCTGTAGCTAAGTCAGCATCACGGTTTTAGCAATTTCTTCCTTATAATGTGGTTTTTTTTTTTGTTTTTTTTTATGAGTTATCTCTTGTGATGCTTGAATGGTTTAACAGAACTTTGTTTGAGGTGGGCCTGACAGTTACTGTTTAGCAGTCCTGACTGTGATGCAGTTTCATTAGTGTAACCATGCAGACTTCTTTGTTTAGTGTTTTCTCTTTTTTATTGGTAACACATGTAAAAGGTAGGATGCACTTAAATCCCGATATTTATATTCTTCTTTCCTGGATTAAAAGTACTTTTGGGAGACTTTTCCAGGTTTCTGACGTAACTAACTTTGCTTCCTGGAGTGCCGTTTGTTGATTGCTTTTAAGCTGGTTGGTAGCTGTTTTACTCCTCTTTGTCATTTTAGCTTTCTGCCACAAGGAGACAAGGCAGCTAGCATGCCTTATAGTTGTTCTGAATTCCTTTAGAGGTTGTGGTGTTGTACAGGCATACGAAACACTCACTAAGGTACACTTCACTGTTGATGAAGGTGCAGCTGAATTCTCTGTAGTATTACTATAAGAATGCATGGCAAATTCTTAAGCCTGTCTGTTTTTTTGCCCAAGTATCCTTAAGCAGAGCTGAAAACGGGTTAAGAAAGATGTTTTTATTTCCTAGTCTTAAGAGTTCATGTTTAAATAGGAGAAAAAGCTTTGTGTTTACATGGTGGTTTTGTTTCTTTGAAGGGTAGTTAAGAAAACACTTCCTGAAGTTCCCACTTAGGGATTTTCTCTGGTATAAGAATATGTAGTGCTTACATTATTATACAACTTGATGGTTGTTTAGTTACTGACAAGTGCTGAATTAGAATAACTCTGCACTCAGCTTGTACTTTCTCCTAGTTCATCTGTTCTTTCTCCCGACTTATTCTCAGAGACCTAATCTTGGCTCTGCTGTTGTATGTACAGATTCAGGAGTGATAGTGTTACAGAAAATCTGGTCCAATTTACTTCTCTTTTTGTTTTATCTAAAGGGAAATGTACTTTTTAAGACTTTCTGAAGCCTTGAAAAAAGGTTCTGATGTTTTTGGTGCTGTATAGGTCATGTACAGCTCCTTCTTTCAGAGTGTCTGTAAGGTTTGCACTGCTTTCCCAACTGAAATTTGCTGGTTTTAGCCTCTGCTCTCTTCTGAATTTTTGCATATAGAAGTTAAGCTGTCCTGTGAATGGAGTTCTGCAGTTGAGCTGGCATTCAATTGTTGATTCTTTTATATAGTCCCATCACATTTACACTTTTACTTTACATTCCAGTACACCACAAACCATCTCTTCCCTTTCTTATCTAACCTCCTTTAGACTCTAAGAGGGAAAAAGAATCTCAAAGGTGTTTCATTGGCAATATTTTATAGCACTTATGGAAGCCAAAGGATTGGGAAGTTTCAGAGCCCAGAACTGTTTAAAAGATGACTCGGTTCCAGTTCTTGCGAGTGTGATGGTTATAGCAGATCAGGAACAAATCAACACTTCGTTTTTTTTGTTTCCAAGTCGGGTTCATTCCTTTTTACCTGCATGGGTGGGTTTTTGTTTTGTTTTTTTTTTTTTAACTTCTTGAGACTTACAGTAACTGATATTTACTTATAAAAATACAGCCACACACGCAGAATGGGGAAAAATACATTTGTAAGTAAAAATATTAGCTTAGAGATAACAGTACAAAAAGCATTATTGTTCTATGTTAATAGTCGATATTTAAATTTGAAAAGTATATAGGGAGGAATGTTTTGAGGTTTTGGACAGGGATAAGCATCTTGAGTTTTAGAGTGTGTCAGAATTCTGGGTGTTGTGAACTTTTCTGTGTAAAAGCTGGTGAACTTTTCAGCTCTAAATTCTCTTCAAGATGGCTCAGTTAGGAAGCTAATTTGCTAGGTTATGTTCTTGCTATTACTAAAACTGTATCTGTTCATTGTTGTCTTCAGATGACAGGATCAAACGAATTCAAACTAAATCAAACTCCAGATGATGGTATTTCGTCAGTGAAGTTTAGTCCAAACACATCACAGTTTCTCCTTGTTTCATCCTGGGACACAACTGTCCGGCTCTATGATGTTCCTGCCAACACCATGAGACTCAAATATCAGCATACAGGAGCTGTCCTCGACTGTGCTTTTTATGTAAGTGTGGGAAGTGGGTTTATATTTACTGTTATTTTATAGACCTATAGAGCCACAGTACCTGAGAAATTGCAGTGCGTGAAATTAAAGGGATAGTGAAATACCACCCAAAATCTAGTTTTGTTCCTTTATTTAAAAAAACCTTCTGCCCATTATTCTTCGTTTAATGAATGTTGTTCTAGTCCTAAATATAGATATTTCATGTGAAGGGTGCAGGCACACAAGTGATTTACTCCTGATAGAAGTGGTAGGCCAAAGTACTTTGAGCTGTGTTGTGCTGTTTCTGCAGTGCTATGCTGAATTGTGTGCCTGGCTTCTTATGAAGAGTCATACTGGTGGTGTATAGCTGGAAATCATTATTCTCAATAAATTCCCGTAGCCCATTAGTCTTCTCTTTCACCTTCTCATACTGGTTGTTTTGGAAACATGGCATTGTATTCCCAAATACCAGATATGCGATTGCTGTGTTTTTAATGCACTGGATTTAAGATAAGCTTCAGAATGCTTCAAGTTTATTAGTGCCACTTTTTGTTTTGCCGTTTTGGTGTCATATATGTACTGGAAGGTTTCAGCTAGCCTTTTTTTTTTTTTTTTTTCACTGTATTCTGCCATGTCCTGTAGTAACTTGCTGTGTTACTGCATGTTTTAAGGATCAGTTTAAATGTCCAGATCTTGTGCTTTTTTTCACTGAACATTTTGTCACATAGTTAGTATTGTGCTGTGGATCAACTCACATGTTTGCAAATGGTATCTGCCTTCTAGATTAGTTTTAGGAGGATTATGCTTCAGTCAGATGGAACTGGTTTAGGTTGGCAGTTGTTTATAAAGAAGTATTATATGCTTTGCTTTACAACAATGGAAATAATTTGGTGTAGCCTTTAACTGCCCTTTTGTTTTACTTCAAATAATAAAAATATAGCTCAGAGTGCTTTAATTAAACATTTTGCAAAGCTTCTGTCATCTGCCTGCTTAGATCTGGGCCAGATCTTAACCTTGTGTCTGAATTCCCATCTTCCCCAAACTCCTCAAAGCAAGTCCTTTGTTATGAGCCTGGAAGATTAAATGTATCACAGCCAGGAAAACTTAATGCATATCACAAGGTGTGCTCTTTTTCGCTTTATAGGATCCTACTCATGCCTGGAGTGGAGGATTAGACCAGCAACTGAAAATGCATGATTTAAACACGGACCAAGGTAAGCAAGTTGAGTTCTCAGTGGTCTCAACACCTGGCCTAAGCTTGATACTTACTTATTTACTTTAACAGAATATATGCCCAGTTTTTTAGATGAGAGATAATTAGGTACTAGATGTTAAAATCTGAATTTAAGTTGTCATTGTCAGTGCTCAGCAGTCTCCTTTGCTGTGCGGCCCTTTCGGATTGCTTAGACACAGAACAAGGCAGTGTCCTTACTGTGTAACTGAAGACTCTTCTATAACATGTTTAACAAAAGGCCTGAATATGTTGCTGCCAAACTGAGAGTTTAAACTTTTACCATGATGAACATTCATTGATGTATTTGACGTGTATTCACTTATTTGAACGTGAAAATGGAAGGGAAGGAAATAGCTATGTACTCCTCATGCTGACTGTTTGAATTTCACATCACGTGTGCCTTTATCTAGCAGAGTAACTGGTGACCCTAATAAGAACTGCAGAAAAGCATGGAAGCATTTGGCAGTTTGCCTGGAAGTTTGGTAGATGTCTGTTGTAGGGTACCTTGAATTGGATTTCTGATGATCATCCTGCTCTGCCTTAGGCTACTGTGTCTCAATTAGTGGGAATTAGCTAAGCTGACGTACGACTGAGCATGTTATTTTTCAAAGGTTTGTGGTTTAGATGTATTTAAGAATGATCTTTCACATGTATGGCAGAATGTATATAAAGCTTTTGCTTCGTCAAACATCATGGCCTTACGCTATACTTTATATTGCTCAAAAGTAACAGTTCCAATGCCTCATTGGTGCAAAATACGGAGCTGGTTTATTTTGTGGTTTTATGTGTATTAAAAAGAAAAATGAACCTCAGCCTGAGACAGAAGTGGTCGCTAGAACCAGACAATAGCCAGGGCTCAACAAGCTTGTGCACAAAGTAGTGTTATGAAAAGGTCAAATAATTCTGCTGTAGATGATTTTGTGGAAGTGTTCCTATCAATATTTGTATTAATATGTAATATTGATTCCTTTCTTTTGTCTAATGTTCATACATGCAGGCTTAAGTTGCTCTCTGTGTCAAAGGTGGTGATACCATTTGATACTGAACACTTCTTTATACGTCTGAAGATCTCTCTGTGGCTGCCTAAAATTCTTAACTTTGTCTCATAATCTCAGGAGACAAGTTTCAATTTAATAATTCTGGTCTTAGCAGAAATTACGCTTCCAAAGACTGAACTATCCTTAAAGGGACTCCTGGCATATAGATACACCCATGGGAATGTCAGAAAATAGTTTGTTCAGACTGCAGTGGTGTGTCCTTCTTTTTAGTCTTTATTCAACTTTATTTTCTACTGTTTGTAAGCCAGTAAAGTTAAAATATATTGTTTTCTTACAGAAAACCTTGTTGGTGCCCATGATGCTCCTATCAGGTGTGTTGAGTATTGCCCAGAAGTGAATGTCATGGTGACTGGAAGCTGGGATCAAACAGTTAAACTGTGGGATCCCAGAACTCCTTGTAATGCAGGAACCTTCTCGCAACCTGAAAAGGTATGTACTGGATACTGTGTTAAATCATACATCCAGTGCCTGGTTCAACATCACCATACTGGACACAGTCGTAAGCTGAATTGAATTTGAAGGATAGGTTTAATGCTTTTTAAGCTGTGAAAACATTGCCTTTTGAAATAATGATATTCAGAAAATATTGTGATTTTTTTTTTTAGGTTGAGGCTTTGAGCTTTCATCAATAGGAGAATGTTAACTTAATTCTTAGTGCTTGTGGTAGACCAAATGCTTATGATTTAACACAAATGAGAGGAAGGAAAACTGAACAAAACCAGCATGTGACATTGATGTTAATAATATTTGGCTTAATTGTAATATGCCCCATTGATTTCCTTAAATATTGAGACTTTGCTGTATCAGATCCTGGCAGTTACAAGGTCTGATTGCTTTGACATGTGTGTAGAGATACAGTAGGAGGCTTTTTATGTTGCCTGAAATAATATTTTGGGTGGTTTTTTTAACTTGTATTAAAAGACTGAACAAAATTGCTTTTATTGTAATTTACCTGTCATTGTACTAGTGTCTGTAAATTCAGACATCTTCCTAATACTTAAATCCTCTGTGCTAATGGGAGATCAAGAAAAATAAGGTAAAATGTAATGTCTTAAGCTGTTTCTGATGGTTATATGGTGTGTTAATCTTTATACTGCTTACAGTAGTGTCACTGGAAGATTTACAGAACAGTAATTTCTGCTCCTTTCATAGATTCCTAAACACGGACAGGGCTTCTGGATGATTTTACATAGGATTTTGTGCCTGTACCTTTTATAAATCTCATTTAGCTCTGTCACATCATATTGTCAAGTCATAATTACGAGCCATCATTGCGTTGCCTATTGCATCTAAATAGCTCTTACTTCCGTTACAACGTAGCTGAATCTACTTCTGGCAAGACCTTTGTTCAGAAGAAAGTAATTGCATTATTTCTAGGTTTTGATTTATAGGTGGATGTAGCATGTAAAGAACCGTGATAAATTGCTGACAGAATATCATATAATGGACAGCCCCAGTGAATCAAGCTGCTTATTGGTTCAGCCAGGTTCATTATGTCATTGTTTTAATACTGCCTTTGATAAATGTGTACACCTATCCAGCTGCATGACAGTGGTTTCATTTGATTTATGCTTCTGTGTGTGGAAAAAGAATACTCACTGTACAGGTGTGACATCAGTTTGTAAAGAAGACTTAAGATATTTAATGTTCTTTATGCCTCTATTGCTATGCATATATGCAAACACATATAATTAATATTTTGCAATCAATTTTTACATCCGTAATGAGGGGAGACTTGAAAAACTGTTTTGTTGGTGTGTAACTGCTGTTGGATCACAGTTTTCTTGCCCTTTTCATAGCAATTGGCATCATGAGAAGTTAACTCTTGTGTGAACATTTAAGACATTTCCCATCTTAAGACCTCCGTCTGAAGGTGGAAGTTCAGTAATCACATTTTAGAGTGAGAATGCACGCTGAGTGCGCATTGGTAAAGGAAGGATTTTTTCTGTCTCCATGTATGCATACGCCCCCACACATACACACCTGTATGCTTAGTTTTATTAGAATTTAACTTCTTGAAAATAAGTAATCTCTCCAGAAATGTTTGTAGCAAATGAAAAGCTGTTTGCTCTGATGTTTCAGTGCAGTCTTACCTGAACCAAACAGCTTTATTGGGCTTTGTCAAAGAACCAGAAAGTGAAACCGGGTGCTTGAGTGAAATTGTATAAGCAAATGCCAAAAGTAAATTGAATCCTCTTGTCAGGATACCAGATCTCTTACACTTTTGATTCTGAGGTATATCCAGGATTTGTTTCCTATGTATTGAGCTGCATTAGCTCACTTTTTCAAAGCTCATTCCTGCAGTTTGCTCTTGTTAGCAGTTCTCCAGCATTAGGCAGCTGGATTCTGTCTTGTTTGTGTATCATCAACTTGTAATTCATTTGATAGCACAGAAGTTTTGACTGAACCTTGTTTTCCTTTTCCTTTTTTTAATGTGCTTCCAGATTAACAGCATCCCAAGTAACATTTGGAAACAGAACAATTTATATGCTGAATGTTTTAATGAGAAATTCGACACATGAAAGTTAGAACTTCTGAGCAGGTTTTTGGAGTGGAGTTGAAAATGCGAGCCATGGTCTCTTTAATGATGCAAAGCATACCGCTGCTTTCAACTTCACTTACTTTTATCAAAGTATACAAAGCACTGAGAGTTTTTTAATGCTTTTTTGGCAATTTATTTCCCTTTGTTAACATAAAGTTCAACTTGAAATATTCTGTTTAAAAAAGAAAACCACATCATTCAGAGAAGAAAATGTGTGATGTGGTATTGTACGAAAACTGCAGGATCATGCATTGATAGCAGGGAATGCAAACTGAGCATACCAAGTAAAGATGAATTCCAATATCCACGCACTTCCCTCTTATTTCTTCTGTTTTCCTCTTGCCTTGAAATGTCCAATACATTTAACAGTTGGAATAATTTTGGAGGAAAACTTGAATGCTACTGATTTCCCTTTTGAATTTAACATTAATACTTCTGTACATGTGTAGCATTTAGAACATGGGTAACACCAGGAGAAGGGAAAAAATCTTGTGTGAAAGATTTAGATATTTCTGAGATCTGGAGACTGGAAACTGAACAAATGTGCTTGGAATTTAGAATTACCCAAGTGCGTATGCATATTATTATTGGTATATATATTATCATTATATATATTGTTATTGGGAATGTGTTGGGCTTGATTTCACAGCTATGTGCTAGAGTTCAGAATTAAGGGTGAGCTTTTGAAATGCTACATCAATGTCTTCTCACTAGCCAGCTGCACACTATGACTGTTTATCCTGAAATTGAGTTATAAATTAAAGCTAAAAGGAATTCTATAGCTATTGACTTTATTGTACAGATGTTTTGTTATTGCATATTGCTGCCATTTTATATTGTTGGAAGAAGAGTGGATTTTCGGGCCTAATGTTAAACCCTTTAATTTTTTTTAAAGGTTTACACGCTTTCTGTGTCTGGAGATAGACTAATCGTGGGCACTGCGGGTCGGAGAGTGCTGGTGTGGGATTTGAGGAACATGGGTTATGTTCAGCAGCGAAGGGAATCAAGTCTGAAATACCAGACCCGCTGTATCAGAGCATTTCCCAATAAACAGGTATGGGGGGCATGGCGCTAATCACACTTCTGTATATTCTTCAGGGAAAATGGTGGTTTGTCTGTGAACTTTTCTCCGTCTTTCTTTTGAAACAAATTCTGGTCTTCAAAGGTTTTGTAGGAGGGGAAAATAAACGGTGTTGAGGCTTCTTGTTGAAAGTTGACTCTTTGTAATAGTGCAGTTCAGGAGCGTTTGTCACTGACTCACCAGCATATTAGGGTTTGGGTTTTTTCCCCCCTCAGTTTTAAAACAACTTCATGCCTCACAATGCCAACATGCAATTAAAACCCCCCCCCAACCTCCACAAAGTTGCAGTAGAAGAGGGGAAAGCAGAATTGGAGTTTGCTCAGCGTCCTTTATGTGTTGTAGCCCCAGGTTCTTCAATAGGCAGGAGCAGGATTCAAACTATATGAATGTCTTTTATGTATTTTTCCTTTAACTCTCAGTCTGTCATGCACTCATGAACCTGGCACGCATTACCTAGGGGGAGTTGTACAGCTTAGATGATCATACTGTGTAGGTTAACACAGTGTATCTGTGGTATTTCTGAAGTGAAGGAAGATTAGCTTTTTCTGACAAACTAATTTGAAAGGGGATTTTCCTGTGTACATAGTGATAGCACAGGAACTGTGAGACTTAGTTACTTGTACCTGAACTGGTATGAAGGCTTTCTCCCTTTTCAGCTCTAGTTATATTAAAACAAGCTGATCGTCCAGATTGTATCGTATTATGGATTTTAAAGAACCTTGCTATAGCTAGATATCATTACAATTCTATTTCTGAAAAGGTCTATTATGGGCTTAACTCAGAGTTATAATAAAAGCATCTCAGGTTGCTCTTAAGTCAGGACTGTAATTAACTGGATAGGTGAACACCACTTATAATCAAGTTTCACTGAAAATACTATTTCAACTTGAGTGTTTCGTTGCTAGTATAAAGCTCTGAACTAATTTTAATGTAATATAATTCTGAAACGGTCCCATGAGGATCTCATATTTCAGATATTGAGGCCTTGGGGAATAGGTGGGCAAATACAAGGGGTGGTTAACTCTTTAACGTTTTCTTCTCCCCAAATCAACTTTGTGTTTGGACACGAAGGGTGATTGAAAGGTCTCGCTGTCAACTTAAAACTATGGTGCTGATGCCATTGATCTGTGGTAACAAACAATTTCTGGCTGTACAAAGTCTTAAGGCTTTTTATTTTGTCTATTGAATGTAAAGAATATACGATAACTTGTATTGCAATCTCTTTTCCAGTTGTAAACTACTAACGTGTGTATCCAATTTGTTTTTAGGGTTATGTTTTAAGTTCTATTGAAGGTCGTGTTGCGGTGGAATACTTGGATCCAAGTCCAGAAATTCAGAAGAAGAAATATGCGTTCAAATGTCACCGTTTGAAGGAAAACAACATTGAGCAGATTTACCCAGTTAATGCAATTTCTTTCCATAATGTCCACAACACCTTTGCTACAGGTAGATACTCAGGTTTTTATAACATTTCTATCAGTTCTTTTAGTTTTGATTTAAACAGGTCGGCCTTTACTTCATATAACTGACAGAGGGAAGATTGAGATGAGCTCTTCCCTGTGAGGGTGCTGAGGCGCTGGCACAGGGTACCCAGAGAAGCTGTGGCTGCCCCATCCCTGACAGTGTTCAAGGCCAGGTTGGACACAAGGGCTTGGAGCAAGCTGCTCTAGTGGAAGGTGTCCCTGCCTGTGGCAGGGGGTTGGAACTGGATGATCTTTAAGGTCCCTTCCAACTCCAACCGTTCTAGGATTCTCTATGCCCTTCCTTTGTAAGCATTTAAATTGTGTTTCTGGCAGTGAGCAGGGTTTTTAAAGTAGTTGATGTTTTGAGAGTCAGTGGTTTTAGCACAGATTTTGAGAAATACTTGTGCTCTTTGCCGAGTTATACAACTCTGTATAACCCTGTGTTTTTACTGACAAAGTAATTCAGGTAGTTTTCTTTCCCTTCTTTTATTTTTGCTGTGTCTTTTCAGTCTTGCCATTCTCCTAGTTCTAGCTAACAGTTCTTTAAAACTTAAATTTCAGGAGGCTCCGATGGATTTGTAAATATTTGGGATCCATTTAATAAAAAGCGTCTGTGTCAGTTCCATCGGTATCCCACAAGCATCGCATCACTTGCCTTCAGCAATGATGGAACTACCCTTGCAATAGCTTCTTCATATATGTATGAAATGGATGACATTGAACATCCTGAAGATGGTATCTATATTCGCCAAGTGACAGATGCAGAAACAAAACCGAAGTGAGTATGCTTCACCTGTATTTGAGACTTTCTGAGCATTCATCCCCAGATTTATTAATTTTCCTAAATTCATGAATAGCATTATTGATGCCAGGAGATAGTGCAGCTTGACAGTAGGGTTGGTTTTGATTTTATCTTGTTCGCCCAAGCTTTCAATATCCGTAGGTTGATAGACGGCTGATGGATAAAATTGTGCCTAGTTGTTTAGCAGGAGAAGAATGTCAAACTCTTATCCTTTTTGAATAGGTGCTATTATATGAAGCTGTGGAGTTATTGCTAACTCATTGCTGCGAGAATTAAGGGAAGAATTCAAGAATAATTTATTTGAGTAAATGTCACTCTGTTTGGAGATTTCAAACTTAGAATTAATGGAATCTTTACACACTGAGCATGCTCTCATGAGCTCTCACAGTCGGAAGCGAATCTAGATATTGTTCTAGAAAGGTTGTGTAAAATCAAGGAGAAGCTTTTTCAGTTCCCTTTTAATGGAGTTTGTTGCAGCCCTCTGATAACACACTTTTCTATCACTGTTGCTGTCAAAATGGGGCAAAGTGATTGATGGAGGTGAAAGATTTCTATGGAGCTTGCTTTGGCTTGAATGTTATGCGGAAAAATTGCCCTGACAGTGCAGAATCGCACTACTCTTAATTATGCTAGCACAGGAGCAGGTTTTGTTTTCAAATTCAGTGTGGTTTGTCACTGCTTTTTCTTCTGATTTCTAGTACTCAAACTGTCTTACACTTTATCTGGTTGTCTCCATCATTTAGTATCTAAATGGCTACGTAAATAGGCACATGATAAAAGTTCTTGAGTTTAAAACCTCGAGGCCTTCCCCTGCTCCCTTAAAGTATGTAAAGCTTTGGAGCAGCCATTTCAGAGCTGTGGAAATGTGAGGTGGAAGTTGCAGAAGAATAAATCCACCATTTCTCACTTGGGAGATGTTTTACACTGATTTTGATACTGATGGATAAATAAACCAGAGCTAATTCAGGATTTATTTCTGGGGCTTCCACAAGTAATAAAAAATAATCCAAAGCTGGTAATTCACATTTATTTCTAAAATCAGATTGTACTTATTACATTTAGGAGGGTTTTAAAAAAAAGGTGATAAAAGAATACTTGCTGCTACTTGTAGTAGTGGGAGCTGCTTTCAGTTATTTTTGTTCATTGCTAGTTTTGGTTGCTAATTCTGTAGATGCTTCATTCTGCCCTAGGAGGAGGTTAATCTACAATTAAACAATATTTCCTCTTGGCCCTCCATTATTTTCTGAAGCAGATGGTTCATCATTTCCTGGGCTGTTAAACACAGCAAGGTTAAGGTTAGACTCTTGGGAATCAGCTAGTTTTGAATCTTATTAGGCTGTAGAAGGAAAACTAATAAGAATACTCCTTAATATCATTTTGGGACTGTAAGCAATTATTTATTAGCAAACAATTGATCCCAGAAGGGCAAATTGTTTGAGTCAGTAATGAGCTGAGAAAAGACAGAGCATATCTGTGTATTTGGAAAATAATTGTAACGTAATTGCAATGCATTTAGACAGGCATCTTTTTGGACCTGTTTCTATCTTTAAATGAATTTCTGAAAACATTAACAAGGTTTATATGCTTTTCTGACATAGACAAGTTGCTTGTGCCAACCTTGGGGCACTAAGAATGATGTGTATATTTTAATGTTACAGTGCATTATTAATGTTACATCTCTGGTTTGTTCTAAACATAAGTTACTGAGGACAGAAGGCTAATAGTTATTTCAGAGTGATCTTTTTGCTTATTGATTTGAATCAGCATTTCTGCACGATGCTTTCTTAAATGCATGAAAATGATGCCATATTATATGAAGAAAACTTGGCAAGAACACCTTTTTGATCACTAAATTACTATCTGTAGTATCTCGATAAAAGTGAAGGCAGTCTTGCTGTACATCTGCTTTTATATAATGTTGAATGTCTTACCTACTTACTATCAGTCTAAATATCACCTGCTGAAATACAGTTTTGTTTATTTCAGGTCTACTTAAGACTTCTGGTGATACTACTTCTCTACAAGAGGTGCCCGCCTGCTTCTAACAAGACTAAACTAAAACGATAGAAGTGAGAAGAAGTCTCTGTACTGATGCTATTTTTAACTTAGAGATGTTTGTTTGTGTATTGTAGCATGTCTTAATCCGTCATTACTTTTTTACAATGTTAGTGTGACTCTTATCTGCTGTCTATGGCTACATTAGTTCAGTCCTGCAGGCAACCTTTATAAAAATACATTTTGTCGTTTATAATTACGAAAGCTTCCAGTGATCGCCTAACTGTTCAATAAATATCCATAGTTTTTTGGAAAACAAAGACATCGTGTAACAGCCTTTACTGCCTCTGAAACAAATGTCAAGGCCGGACAAAAGTTGCAAGAATTCTTGAGCTCTAGATTTTCCTGATGAAAAATTTCTCAACCTTTTGTCTTTTTCCAGTGAGGTGAACTAGGAATTTCTTCATCACACGGGGATGCTGGGTCTTCAGGCAATCTTCTCGCTGGGCTGTGAAAGCCTAAGGTTGTACTGGGTGGGCTTGTTGATCATTACTGGAGAATCATTGGCTCTTCATGGAGGAAAGAACTTGAACATGTAGTACTTTGGTTCTGTGTGATTTTTATATGCTGCACAAAAGCCTAAAGTTAATAATGCTTGGGAAGAACTGAGGGTAGAGGGGTGCAAATGTAGAATTTCAGCCCACAGCTGAGTGGTGTGTTCCTGGTATGCAGATCTGAGCTGGTAGCCAAGGTTTATGGAGTAACACAGAAAGGTAGAAAAGAGGAGTTTGCCCAGAGTGGGAATGTCATTGTGGCTGTAAAACCTCATGAAAATCCACTGTTTCTCTGAATGCCCTGTTTGCCTTACTGCCAGCTGGTAAGAAGTATAATCTGTTGTCAAAGTTTCCTGTCAGCTTCTCAAGGATTATGGAGTGGGGTGTGAGAAGATGCTTCAACTTGGACAACTTAAGAATTTCTCAGGAAAGTAATAGTAGAAAAACAACTTGGACACTGTGTTTGGTCTTTTCTAAACAGGAAAGTAGATCTGATCAAGAGACTAAACCTGTAAGTCCATCCTCTGCTAAAAGAACATGTTCAATGTGCAGATTCCTGACTGGTTTGTGGAAATGAAGGTAAATGCTTTCTGATCAGTAACACCAATAAAAGCCATCTCCTCCGGCTATTTCAGAACAGATTGCTCTCTTACTAATAGCTTGTATCAGGTGTTAGGGAAGTACTTCATACTTAAGTGTTCACTTTGCAGTGAATAGTAAGAAGGGACAGAACAAAGCTCCTGTGAGATTTGTCAGAGATGATTAAGGTGTAAGTATTTTGGAGTGGTGATTGGATTCATACTTCCAACTTCTCTTCTGAGTTATCAATGCCTGTGTAGGCAGTGGGAGTACTTCATTACCTTTAAGAAAACAAACTTGCTGACAACAGGAATAGTAACCAATCGTTACAGAGAAGGTGGTGATGGAGAGGGAGCTGGGCTCTGTGCAGAAAGCTAACAACCTGGAGCTGTTACGAGGTGGACATAGTAAATGAGCTGTATGTGGAATATGTTATAGTTTGGCATATGCTAGATATGGATTCTTTGACAATATGAACTGGTTTTGATAGTTTTGAAAAAAACCAAAGATCTTCCTGAATTAAATATGAATAGGTCCTCACTACAATAGCAGCCTCTCTTCTGATTGATGTGCCGCACCCTATTTCTTCCAGTTTTGGTTGACTTCGTATTGAGGGTACATGACTCTGATGTTGGGCAAAGTTTGAATTTTGTTTGTCAGCCTAGGAAGTGATGACACCCTGGTGTTTATTTTTCTTGCTATGTTTGTTTGAGGAATGCGTTGATTCAGAGGCTCTGGGGCCTAACAATGGGATCCAAAGGTTTCTGGAAGAATGAGTAGCAAAAAAGTGGTAAGCTAAATCCCTAGTTTGGGGAATAACTGTAGGCTGAAACAGTAGACTTTGTGTTAAGAACACTGGCAAGTGTACCAGGATCTCATACCACAATGTGTATAGATATAAATATATATATATTTGCAGAGCAAACATACAAAGTATCTGTTGTTTCTTCATCTCACAGCTTAGAGTGTATAATATTACAAAATACAGGATTAAGCCCACAAATAAATTGCTGTTACTTGGAAGTGCAATAGTGACCTTGCTTGTGGGGAAGAGAGACCTGAAGTGAGGATGGGTCTGAATAATGTGGGAAGGCAGAAACAGGTTGGGACTAATGAAAGAGTTGCTTAGTGATGATATGGAGAAATGTGAACTGGAGAGAAGATACAGTGGGGAGTTACAGGGATAGAACTGTGGGGAACAAAGTTAAATAAGAGCTAGACAGCATCCAGGGAAACAAAGAATTGGGGGAATTCCAAATAATTTGGTTAACAAAATAGGCACCATAACCTGGACCTGTTGCCACCTGTGCAACTTGTCATTGGTAAGTACTGGGGGGAAAACAACTGTTAATACTTGATGTACTTAGCTTAAAAATGGTAGGAAAATTGCGTGTGGCATGTTGGTGTTTTATGTAAATGCTTGAAACAAACGAGTCTGTAGAGGTTGAATGAGACAACTGGGCATAATGGAGGAGGTGTGTTAGTTGGTCAGAGCTACAGCTGTGTCTTTATGTTAGGTATGAGTATGTGCAGTTAGAATACAGACTATTTCTTTTACAAGATTAATCTTTTATTTAGCTCTTTTCTAGAAATGCAGGTCAAGGCAGAGGTTCGTAAGCTAGAGAAATCATGAAATAAGCCTTTTCTGTCCTATATAACAAGCAGCTGAACAAAGAGGGTGTACTGATTCTTGATCAGAGGAGCTGAGGTCTAAAAAACCTCCTTAAGTCATTGCTTTTTGGATGGTGTTGAGGGCGATACAGAAAACATAGAGTCATAGCTGTCACTCTAATAGAGTCATCAATCACCATTGACTGCTTGCAGGAAAAAATGCCACTGGATGTCTCTCACAAGAGCCTTATAACACTGTGATATTGGAAGCCAAGTGGCATCTGTGCTCTGAATGTTACAAAAGCCTGCTGGTAAGTGTCCTTTTTTTCTGTTGGCTGGTACTTCAAGATAATCAGTGTGTAGTTACTGCATATGGGTCTGAAGCTCTGCCGCATCTCAGGTGTGATGTTTTGTGCTGTTGCAATTGTATATTTTAAAAAGGGTGTCCTTTGGGTGTTTTCCAAAGCAAAACCAGTCCCACCTCTGAGCTCTCAGCCCCAAACACGAAGACTTAAGCGATGCTGTTGAGAATGACCTTTCCAAAGCTGTGTAGGTGTTGCTAGCTCCATCTTCCTTAACTGTCTCTCGCTTTTGTAGGTGTCCAGTAGTTTTTACTGCCATGAAAACTGTAGTTAGTCATACAGTCATGAAGCTCAACAGTAATTCAGCTGGTGCATCGGTTAAGATAGCTGCCCAAAGGCTGGGTGTTTCTGCTGTTGGATGCTCTTGCAAATGTTGGCCTAAATGACACATCCGCCATCAGTGATTGGTATTAGTGGTCTGGAGCAGAACCTATTTCTTTTGACTAGCAGACATCTGTTCTGGTGATTACACCATTAGCTGCTTTTATGTTGTTTAGTATAATCATAACCACAACACTAGTAATTTTTAGTCAATATGCAACTGATACAACTTCTAGTCCTCCAGTAAGGTGACATTTGCTCTGAAATGTGTCAGGCTTCTTTGTTCACAGTAGTGTTTAAGTGATACTTTGTAATACATTTAGATATGTAGAATTTAGAAATGAAAAGTCAAATACAGGACTTGCCCAGATATTCTTATAACTAATATGTTCAGGGCACTCTGTGAAGTATGTCTTAATTCATAAGGCTTGATTATGGTAGTTAATATAGTTAATATAAGTAAATATAAGTATGGTAGTTAATATAGTTAGACTATATCAAACATTTTCCTATAGCATGAATAGCACATACGAATATGCTATTATAGCACATATAATAGCACATACAAATGTTGCATGATAGCAACATGGGGGATGTAATAGGTCTTCAGAGTCTCCTGTGATTACCTGCAAAGTGGAAGGGAATAAACTGTTCTCCATGTCCACTAGGACTGGGATGAGGCATAATGAGCTTGAATTGCAGTAGAGATTAGTGCAGACATTAGGAAAAACTTTCAAAGTGTAAGGATGGTGAAGCCCAGGAATAAATTGCCTGGGGGAGCTGCAGTGTCTCCATTTCTGGACTTTTTAAGCGCAGGTTAGCCAAGGAATGGTGTGGCTTTAACTGGTTCCATCTTTGAGTAAGAAAGATAAGCTAAAACTGATTGTACTTGCGATTGTTACACTGCTGAATTTGGCTCTGATCATTCATTCACCTGGCATTGCTTCTGTTTGAGCAAACTTGTATTCTTTGCAACCCATGCAGAGATTCCTGTTTATTTAAAACTTAAATTCTTAGGCTTTTATTTTCCTCCATGGCTCATACCGCTCTTAACAGACAAACTTGTTTCAGCTGTGAACCCTCCTGTGCTTACCAGCTTACCTATCAGTGTGACCTGGCACACGAGAGCCAGTGGGTGCTGTCTTGCTCCACCAGGGAGAAACCTCTGCAAGACTGTCCCATTAAACAAGACCATTATACTTCTTAAATTCCATGTATGCATTCATTTTGTAGGCAGTTCTGAATTTGCATAAGGTTAATAAAACAAAGTACCTGATTCTTACTGGCTCTATAAACCCCCATTAAAGTCTCTTTTGGTAAAAATAGAGCAAGGTAGCATCAAATGAAAACAGAGCAAGCATTTATTCACTTATGCCAAAGAGTTCCTAATTAAATTCAACTAAGCAAGGGCTGTTCTTCCCTGGGTGTGCTTTCTGCAAACCACACTGATCTGCAGCGACAACAATGCAGCAAAGACAACAATTGCCTTATTCTCAGTGCTGCACAGATGCATTGTAAGAAATGATTCTGGCTTGAGAATTTGTTCCCAAAATAGATAAGACATCGAAAGGTTGAGAGAGAAGGAATATTCTCATTCCACAGATGTCAACAAAGGCACAGAATAAGGAAGCGAATTTCCTTGTCACAGAGCAAAGGCAGGACTTGAACAGATGTCTTGATTCCTAGCTCATGTAATTGGTTTAATTTTTTCCCTCTGCTGTAGGCTTACAGTGGGGAGTTATTGGAGTTAATCTTTTTTATCCCTGTGATGTAATTTCTCCATCAATCGAACGAACAGTGCTTCTTGTATAAAGGTAAATGAGACCAAATTGTGAGAGTTCAGATCCTTAACTGAATCTTCTTCAATGCAAATGTTTCTTACTCGATGGTACACTGTACACTATTGTGTTGATATATAGTACTGCTAAGTGGCATAAAGAGATTCCAATAGAATCCAAAGCTCGACTTTATTTACTACTTTAGTGAAGGATAAATGTAGCAGGGTGGAAGTAGAAAGTGCAAACATTTTTAGAGGTTGTGCTTTTAAAAACAGTAATAAAATGTGCCATCGCGTTTCTACCTGGTGTTATCGGGGCAGAAAACAATGTGTAATCCAGGCCCTGCAAATTAGGGACTATTAAGAAATCTTAAGTAGAGAATTTGTAATCAGCTTTGTGAAGCTCATAGATAAAAATTGCACAGCTGTAGCCTGTGCAGCAGACAAGAGAGTGGAGACATCAAGAGTGTGTATGTATATATATATTTTTATATGATTTACCATATTCCACACCCTCAGTTTCTGCTGTCTCTTACTGATGGATCGCTTTTCTTGTCCCACACAGACATTCCACATTGTGCTGGGGAGTTGACGGCTGCAGTTGCTGCAGTGCTACATGTGCAGCTTTGTGCGCTGTAGAATGCTCGTCTGTTGCTACATAGCTGTTGAGAAGCTGCAGGTATATTTTCCCTGAATGCAAACACATGGAGTATTTGTGAGTGGGAGAGGGCTCCCTGTTCCCAGTGTCATGGCAGCGCATAGCCTGTTCTTTGACATTTGTTTTTAGATATAAAGTCACTGGTTTTGATTTTGTCCTTGCTGGTGGTAAACCGTACCATCCTCTGCATCATGTAAAGATGTCAACTGATGACACAGACTCTCGTAATTTAATATACATACCTTTCGTATTTGTAAATTACATATTTTGAGAACATCACTTTGCCTTTTTCCCTTCCATCTATATTTTTTTTATGTTGGGATTGTTTGATTCTTTATGTGGTGGCTTTATATAGTTGCTGGAAGGTGATGCTGCCTGTGCGGTAAGGTAAGTACCCTGTTTCTGTCAGAGCCCATTAATTTCTCCAAATGAGATTTTGGAGAGAAACATTGGGAGAAGTATTTGTGGATAAACTTTTCAAATGAAACATCTGGCCCTGTGCAAAAGCCTTCAGTCCTATACCATAAACTAAATGGCAGGAATATATCTGGGGAAATGTATCTGTTCCTATTCAGAATCTTTGGTTTTAGGATGGTAGTGCTTGGTTTGAAAAGTAAAAGAAGTGCTTAAATCCTTGAATTTTTCCCTTGGTTGTAATGGAGTCACTGTTCTTTCCTTGTCATCTGCAATCCTCGAATGCTTTTAATCAAATCCTCAGGATTTAAATTATTCAACATCTTTTTGGGATTACATTTTTTATTCCTAATTATACGCAAAAGATATATATCATGAAATATGCAGCATGTAATTGCGATTAAAGCGTACAGTCTCCCGAAAGAGGGGTCTAACAGTTTTATACATCCAAAATTTAATTAGGCAGATAATGGGGTTAGAAGTGGGACTTACAAGGATGGGGTAGGGAAGGAAACTTTTGGAGTTATATTTTTTTTAATGGAGCTGGAAATCAATATGGAAGCTGCAAATGCAAATCACAGTCATATTTTGTTCCTGATCTCCACTTGGGTCTTCATTCTTCTTGTATTGACAATCTTGAGACCAATGCAAAACCTGAATGCCTGTAGATAATGAATGAACAAGTAATTCAATGAGTTGCAGAACAAAGTCTGATTTTTTTTAGAGTTGGGTCTTTTGGATATTCCTTCTCAGATATCTGAGAAATGAAGTTTAGACTTAAACTGTTCCACAATCAGGAGGAAGCTTTCCCAGGTAGGTTTCCTGGCCCTTCTTTCCTGAGCACGTTATTAAAGTTGTCTCCTCTGCTTGACTGCCTGCTTTCATGAGGATACAGGAATTTGATATCTTTGAGACCTCCTTCCTCTGTCAAAGTCTGTTGTAATTGGTCAATCAGCTCCAAAGTTATTAGGGGGATGAGAGGAGAAGGGGACGGGCAGACAGACACAGGCAATTTCATTGCACAAATCTCATTTCCTTAGGGAACTGGAATAAAAAAAATCAATTAAGGTTAAGACCTTCCAGTACCCTTCTTCAGTTTCTTTGTAAGAACAATGCTTTTCACTGAAGTACCCATGATACACAATATCTTGATCAGTCCAATACAGGATAAAACCTATTTTGGCAGTTGATTGCAAGTGTCCAAATACAGGATAAGAACCTGGCTTTTCTGTAAACAGTAGCTGAGATTGCAGAGCCTTTGGCAGTGACAGGATTCACCTGCTGCAGGTTGTAGTTTGGTCGTGTAGGTTCAAAAGGGCACAACCCACCCATTGGCGAGTGTAACACCAGCGTTTCAAACACCCCTTGTGTGCTTCAGGGCTATGTTTGCCATTGCTTTGTTCTTTGTGACATTTAAATAGGAACTGAAATTTCAGGTGCTGCTATTTTGGGATGCATCTGAAAAGCCGCCTTATGTCTTTCACCCAAAGAGAAACTAGTGTGGGATCCCTTCATCCCTCGGGGCAGCATGTAACCATATGCAGGAGCTTTGCAGTAGAGTGAGGGAAGAATAAGGATGCTGGTAAGGACACCTCATCATGTGCCTCTTCCAGCATCAGGAGTTTCCTACAAGCTGCACTCCTCTAAAGGCTTGTGGTTCCACCCATGCACCAAATGACAATATACATATATCTGTAAAAAATATATGTAAACATATATATAGTATATGTATAGTTACTTATTAACCAGTCCCTTTTCTGTTGTGTGTATGGTTGTCTCATTCCTTTCACATTCTGAAAATTTCACTATGTTCCAAATAATTCTGTTTACCCTCTCTATGTCACTGACATCTGATTAAGCCTCTATTCCTACAGTTGGAGATAATTCAAATAGAACTTCTGAGTGGCAGAGATAGTGAGACATTGAATAAACCCCTAATGTTTTCAAAAGCCATTTTCTGGACTCTAGTAAATCACCATCAAAATCCCAAACTACAGTAAAAAAGCCCCCCAAACCCCATTTTTTTTGCTGTTCTGATTTCAAGCTAGGCTGATGTGAGCAACCTGAAATGTTTATGATTTTGAAAGCAGCAAAAAATCATCAATTTTCTGCTATCCTGCTTTACCCAGTGGAGATGTCCAGATTCAACTCTTTGGGGCTATAGTTCCTTTTTCTTCCTCTTATGGCCCTATTTGTTGTGCTAACATCTTGTTCTGCAGGTGAGCTGTTTACTGTAAAGAAATAGCCACCTTTATTTGCCTAGACTCTCCATAGTGAGGGATGGTTTTTTTCAGGGAAGAGAAGGAAACGAAGGATGAAAACATTAATAGAGGAAGAATACGTGCTTCAGGTGATGTATAATACATATCCCCATATGTCTTGTTTTACTTCTGTGTTCTTTATTTCTGTGAGGATGTTCTATTAAAAAATAGAAGTGATGCTTTTCCTGTGCATCAACTTTAAGACATTTTGGTGGGACTTTGTTCTAATGTCACTTCAGTTATTTAGTCATCACAGAGTAATGATTCACATCATTACAGAGTGATGTGAATCAGGATTCAAACACTGACCAAAACCTTTTGAACTCAAGGGCTATCTTTTCAATGCAGTGACTTGCTATAAGGCTTGGAAGATAATTCCTCTGGCTAAAGCAGTGAGGAAAACTTTGTTTCTCTTGCCACAGGAGCAACCTCTGCATCAAAGTGGTGGTAAATAAGGTTTTCCAGATTTTATTTGTTACCGCAGCATGAGATTCACCTTTAAAGGCAGATACTCCTGAAATAGAGATTGTGGTTTGTCATTTGCATGTAATGCATTTCAGTGGCCTTTATTAATTCCCCTAGGAACTCTTCACCATTAGGAAGAAGTTGCATTGCAGGACAGTGTGTATCTATCAGCAGCTATGCTTCTTTTTTTGAGCTGGCTTCTAATGCAGCAGTCTTTTGTCCCTCTATAGAAGACTTACCTTTAACCTAGAATCTTTCACCCGTTATCTATGATGTATAATTATAAATACATTGTAGTCTTGAGTAAGTACAATTAAAAAGGGTAATTCGTTTCCCTCCCTTCTCTCCCATCCTTCCACCCAAGTCCTTAGGTTTAATTTTCATGATTATGTTAGATTATGAGTCATTTTAAATCATGGTATCCAGTAGAGACTACTCCTACTCTGCAGCTCTTTTCAACAGTTGTTTATGGTAGTTTCAGCCTCTTTCTGCCTCTCTGAGGCTCTTTATTTTTAAAGCAAGGCAGACAAGGCCTAAAATTATTCCATTAAAGAGGTGCAATTTTTGTAATGGGACTTAGAGTGCTCTGCAGAAGTGCAGGCAAGTTTCTTCAATATCCTGAGCATTATTCGCTCATTTAGTTAAATGATGTTTCTAATTCCCTGGTAATTACATGTAATGAGGCACTCTTTCTCTTCTTGATGAGACTTTAGCTTAATATGAGATGTCGTATTTTCTCTTCCTTTTTTTTTGAGGGATAATTACCCTTCCCAGGAAAAGCAGGGGGTTTGTTGTGCAGAATATGTAGCAAATTATTTTATTTCCTGCCATCTTGACTGCCAGTAAATTATAAAATTAAGTTTCAGTGGAGCATTAGCACCATTTTGAAAAGGCTTGAGATTCCCCCCCCCCTTTTATTCATGTATTGATGTCCTTTGGGACTGTTGAGCTATTATTCATAGAATAGATGTTTTTCTGCAGATTCCTAGTATTAGATGGCATTGAAGCAGCAACATAGGTTTATTTCTTATTTTATTTCTGGGTAATACCCAGTGCAGAATGGTCTTGGTTAGTTGCTTTTTATAGCAGGTAATTATCTTTATGAAGTTTTAGTCACACTTCTCAGTGACTACTTTTATTTACTTTTATGTATGTTGTAATATGAAATGCTGGGGGGCTTTTTGTTTTCAGTTCTGTATGGCTCTTCTGTCTTAGATGTCTTATGTTTGAATAACATTTAGGGTATTGGAATGAATGAAAAGCTGCAGGATACATAGAGTTAATAATAACGCGCCATTTAACTTCAGTAAAAACAGAATCAACAGTGGTTTTAATTACTCTGAATTTCCTATATTTTGTCAGTGTAATTTTCTTTGTTCTGATAAGGTGGTTTTTGTCTGCTTTTTTGGTTGTTTTTTAAATTAAAAATACTGTAAAAACTATGAACAGTACCCAAAAATAAAATTGTGTTAAAGCAATCTTTGCATTATGAGTGGAATTGCCATTTAAAAGAGCATTTAGTTCTTCAATTCTTATAGAAAGCTAAAGGTGAGGTAAATCCATCCCTAGACTATCTAAAAGCAAGGGTTTTAGTCTAAATGGGGAACCTACCTAGGCTCCCATATTTCCAGATTTCGAAGTATTGTGCTTGTTTGTGCAAGAAACTTATATGAAGGATGAGGTCTATTGGTCACAGCATTCCTGCTAATTCATTTTTTTTCCCTCTGCTGTGGTTTGAGATATGATTTAAAGCTTCTGATGCCTGTCAGTGAGCAAAACCTGGGGTCTGGGTATACTTGGTTTGCAGGTGGACTTTGGGCAACCTTCTCCACATCAGTGTCCATCAGTAACAGTGTTAACGGCAGCCATCTCCTCTGTGAAGCCCTATGAAAGCTACAGGCTGAAATGATTACCCAGCAGCCAGACCCAGCGTTGTTATAGCTTTCTAACGCCTTTGCAACAAGTGTTACTCCTGGCCATACATGCAAGGTGCATCTACTCCATACATTCACCTTGCAGGAGCAAGTAAAATAAACCCAAAATCTGGCTGTATGGAGGAAAGCCTTATTGTCTAGCAGGGGTGGCTGAGGAGGGAACAGAGGAAGGAAGGTGATGTTTCTTAGTTAAGTCTTGCTTACTTTTGTTGTCTCTTCAGAAGAAGTTTCTTTGCGGACAGTTGGGAAGATGTCCTGCTGCTCAGGCTGGCACCAGCATAAGTGTATTGGCAAGAGAAGGTCATGAAAGAACCTTTATCAATATGAAGAAGATATATATTCCTATGTATGAGTATATGGCATTTATACCATTTGAAGTTGATGAGGCTACCTACATTCTTTAAAATATGTTAATTTAAGGGCTTTGTAGGGTCAGCATCAGAACCTGTAGTGATCAAAGGATTGAAAATGGTGGGCCCCTGGGTTAGATGTGTACCTTTTCTGTCTAAGAAGCCATGGTGCTGCAAAGTTCTAAATATAAAGGCACATCTTCATGATAAAACCAAGATTTTGAGAGGCTAAAGTGCAATCAGCGGTAGAAAATAAATGACATAAATAACTTTTTGATCCCAAATACTGTGACCCCAATTCTGTAGAAAGAAGCTGGAAAAAAATGACTGAATCTCACTATTTCATCTGAAGCAATTTGACATCAATCAAATGACTATAGAGGCAAAGGCATGAACGTTTATTTCCCAGCCCACAGGATTGCTGTCAAATTGCAACTTTCAGAATTGAAAGAGTCGTTAAGCTAGATTTTCCCCATTTTCTTCCTAGTTCTTTCCCTCAAACTTTCAGAAATGTGCCTCTCAATTTTGCAGTGTACTATTCTACAATGGGCAGCCAAATTAAAGAAGCTCCTGAAGAAATTCTGTACCACGCGGTGGTAAAATGTCCTTTTTCTGTCTGCAACTCAGTGTGTACCCATCTAGAGGAAGACTACATCAAAGAACAGGGAATGAACAAAATTTGAACATTAAGAGATTGCCCTAGCGAGGTTGACAGGTAAAAGAAACAAGTTTGGTATGTTCCTGCTACATGATTTAAAGCTGTCTGGCTATGGCTGGTTACCTCCAGTCTGCTGCAACTCAGAGCAAGCACTCAGACCTGCTAAGAATGGGAACCTGCTACTTGGTGGTTATACTTTATGGGTGTCAACTTGAAGCAAAAACTGTTCATGGATGTCATTAGGAAGGCAGGACATGCATTCATTAAATGCTTATTGCGTTTAAATGAATGAGACAACCCCATCCTTATAATACAGAGGTTGAATGAGAACAAAACCAGACTTTAGAGGTGTTATCTACTGTTGCTTTTGCAGCAACACAGTTTAAGTCCCATTGGAGATCTGTGCTCTGTTACCAAGAGAGCTATAGAAACCCACTGAGGCAGCACCCACCCAAGAGTTTGCACTCAAAGGAGATGATACTGGTGGTGGTAATTACTCTCATTCTTACCAGTCAGACCCAGAAGTAATGCTCTGAGAAGATGCTTTCTCTTTTATTAATGCTCTTGTGTTAAGTGATATTTGTGAGGAATGTAACCACCCTCAACTGCTGCCAATACGTTGGGAGGTACCTAAATCTGGTCAGTGCTTTACCTTCTCTTAAGTTTTTGAAAACTGAAGGTCTTTGATAGACCTGAGCAGGTCGACACTTCCTCATCTTTAAAACCAGCTATGATGTCCTCCTGATGTCTTCCAATTCTCCCAGTCTGGCAGTAACTTCAAAGCCTGCCTAATATATGCAATTTTCTCTTACAACAACAGCAGCAAAAAGCTTCTAGTGGAGAGAGTGCCTGTCTGCTGTGGTGACCCACATTCAGCTGTGAACTCTGCTAGAAGGAATTCCAGCTTCTAGAACTGTTGGGTGCAGAACTGTTTTGATATAGCAGGTGTGACGCAGGAGGTGCAGATCAGCATCACAACTGATTCACTTTCGTATTTAAATAAGTATAACCAGTTAGGCTTAGTTTGCTACTGTTTCACACTGCTGCAAATCTGCTGCAGCTCCCTGTGTTGCCTGATGTGTTTTGAGCTGTTGACCTTGGAGTAGCAGTACCTGTCCACCAGTATTTCCCAGGCTCCGGAAGGTCTTCTGAGCATGTTGCTGGGTTATTCCCGTTGAGATAGGTGGCTATAAGTACACTTTGGTACTGTAGGACTGTTGTTGATGAAGGAACTGGTCCCCAAACTGTGTTAAGTCAGGCACATCCCTATGCCACAAGACATGGGTATGGAGCCTCAGGCATTTGGGTACAATGATCATTCTGTGGGAACAGAGGTCTCCCAAGCACATGATCTCATTGCCCAGCTGCTGGCAGCTGTCAGTGTAACCCTCTGGTTAGTTGTATGTAAGCACGGGGGGAGAAAGATATTCTCAAGGTACTGATACCTTCCAAGGTATTGTGCAAGCAGTAATTACCCTTTCCCCTTCTGAAGTTGTACAGGATTTGGTCAGAATAAATGATGAGCAGTCCTAAGGGAGAGCAAAACCAAAGGATATGGTTTTGGCAGGGACTCCTATGAAAGTCCGGTGTCCTGGTATAAGGCCAGGTTTGCTGTGGGAATGGTGGCACTGCAGATATCCCTGTACAAGAAGCCAAATCCAGCAAATTTGGAAGTTTTGCCACTGTTTTTGCAGTTTTCTCTGGTATTTCTTACCAGTGGGAGTCTGAAGGGTTATAGCATAGGGATGGCAACAGCTTCATGGTGGAGCTGGATTAAAGCATAAATCACAGTAATCACGTGGAAGTGTGGTGTAGGGTGTGTGTGCAACCACTGTAATGCACCTGCGGAGCAGAAAAGGAGTAAAGGTAAGTTAGACTGATGCAGGAAGATGGGTTTGTCACTACCTGCCTCAAGTACTATTTTTCTTGAGGTATAGTGTTTGGGTTTTTCATTTTCATCTACTTCCATTTTTTTTTTTCTCTAGGAATTTCTGTTATCTGGAAAAGGAATAAAATAAAAGAGGATGGGAGTGAAGAATAGGAAATACAGTCTATGCCATTTCCTTATATTGTCCTAATGTATATAATATTTAGTATATAATATTTAGTATATAATATTTAGTATATAATATTTAGTATATAATATTTAGTATATAATATTTAGTATATA